>PVKU01006426.1:0-104086 GCA_004027475.1 Anoura caudifer
AGGTCCTTGACTTTCCTGACTTGGAATATTTCTTTTCAGCCCCTTCTTGCCTGCAAGGTTTCTTTTGAGAAATCAGCTGACAGTCTGATGGGAGCTCCTTTGTATGTGACTGTGCCCTTGTCCCTTGCTGCTAGAATTCTCTCCATCATTTTAATCTTGGTTAATGTAATTATGATGTGCCTTGATGTGTTCCTCCTTGGGTCCAACTTCTTTGGGACTCTCTGAGCTTCCTGGATTTCCTGGAAGTCTATTTCCTTTTCCAGCTTGTGGAAGTTCTCCTTTATTATTTGTTCAAATAAGTTTTCCACTTGTTGCTCTTCTTCTTCCCCTTCTGGTACCCCTATAATTTGGATGTTGGAACATTTAAAGATGTCCTGGAGGTTCCTAAGCCTCTCCTCATTTTTTTTGAATTCTTGTTTCTTCCTTGTTTTTTGTTTGGTTGTTTCTTTCTTCCTTCTGGTCCACTCCATTGATCTGAGTCCCAGTTTTCCTCCCATCTCTGTTGGTTCCCCATGCATTTTTCTTCATTTCACTTATTGTAGCCTTCATTTTTTCATCTAATTTGTGAGCAAAATCAACCAATTCTGTGAGCATCCTGATCATCATGGCTTTGAACTGTATATCTGGTAGATTGGCAATCTCTTCATGGCTTAGATAAATTGGCTCTGGGGCTTTGATTTGTTCTCCAGTTTGAGCCATTTTTATTTGTTTTTTTGTTTGTTTGTTTGTTTGTTTGTTTAGTCGAAGCTGTTACGTAGTGAGGGGTGGAGTCTTAGGTATTCCCCAGGGTGGGACAGCCCAGTCGCTGGGTAGTGACGATGTATGTGGGGGTGGGGTCCGAGAGGAGACAATGGTGCTTGCCCTGCTCACTCTCAGATTCCAGTCCCTTCCACCACTTCCCCTTTGCCTGGATTATCTGTGAGTGAATGTGGGACCACCCGGTCAGCCAGCTGCCTTGTGCGGCCTCACTGGGTCTGCACCGTTGCCACCTCGTGCCTGGGGTCTGCTAGCCACCACCTGTGCATCTAGGGGCTGCCAGCCACTGCTGCCTGCATGCCCGGTCCGCACCTCTACTTTTTCCTGCTACGACTCCACCCCTCTTACCGGTCTGGATGAATCATTGTTGGACTTCCAAACAGTTCAATTTTCTGAGTTCTGGTTGTTTTCTTGTTTCTAAATCTTTATTGTCCTAATTTTGGTTGTGAGAGGAGGCACAGTGTGTCTGCCTATGCCTCCATCTTGGCCAGAAGTCCCTGAATTAATATCTTAAGGAGGGTGAGAAGGGTCACATAGGAGACATGGCTACTGGGGTTCCAATCTTGTGTATTAGGGCATTGCCAGAAAAAGGTGGCTCACTGTAAACTTGGTAATGCCATGCTCGGTAGCATATAACGCACTACTGATATTTAGGTCTCTCTCATTCCCAGTCTCATGTTTTTGGCACCACGTCCATACAATGTATCATTGAGATTTATAATGTATTAATAGTTAGGGAAACAGGATCTTGCACAAAAGAAATGTCAGGCACTCTTTGGATTTGATTCAGATGATGAAAGTAAGTCTTCTATCTTCTTAGTAGGTATATCTGCACCTGCACAGCTGTCCTAGGCACTCTTGGGGGAGGGACTCCTGAGGGTTCAGGGCTTTGCTTTCCTTGACCAGCTCTCTTGTGGAAGGTCGATGTTTTCGGTGTAAGCGGGGTGCTTCTTAAAGCAAGATTGGTGGGACCACGCTCCATACCGGCCAGCCCAGAACCCAGAATTGTTTTAATTGTTAGAAAATGTAGAAAGAAAAAATCCTGCTTCTATGATACTAAACAGGAACATTCCATACAGTTTGTTGGACTCACCCTGATTTGTGAGGTTTTATCTTATATTCACCTGTCTGAACTACCTTTTAAAATTATAAACACATATTAAAAACTGATTAACTGATAGCTGAATATAGATGAGATCTGGCCTAATAAAAATTTGAAAGTATTAAAGGAAAAAAGTCTCCTACTGCACTCCTAAATAATTTGAATGATCCCCCAATTATTCAGAGGAAAGAATACCTAATTACATAAAAAAATCCAAATTGCATAATTTTTTATTGTCGCTAGTTGATTACTTTAATATTTCAATCTCTCCACATAACAGTTATAGAAAATTTCACTTAGCATAATGCTCTCCAGATCCATTCATCCTGTCACAAAGGGTAGGAGCTCCTTCTTTATTTCTGGAATATTTACGTATTCCATCATATAAATGTACCATAGGTTTTTGACCCACTCATTTACTGATGGGCACTTAGGTTGCTTCCAGCAGTTGGCTATTATAAATTGTGCTGCTATGAACATTGGGGTGCATAGGTTCTTTTGGACTGGTGTTTCAGGGTTCTTAGGGTATAATCTTAGCAGTGGAATTTCCAGATCAAAAGGCAGTTTCATTTTTAGTTTTCTGAGGAAATTCCATACTATTTTCCACAGTGGCTCTACCAGTCTCCATTCCCACAGACAGCGCACTAGGGTTCCCTTTTCTCCACAACCTCTCCAACACTTCTTGTTTTTTGATTTATTTATGATGGCCATTCTGACTGGTGTGAAGTGGCATCTTGTTGTGGTTTTAATTTGTATCTCTCTGTTGGCTAGTGATGCTGAGAGCATTATGCTAAGTGAAATAAGCCAGGCAGTGAAAGACAAATACCACATCATCTCACCTAGAGTGAAACCTAATCAACAGAACAAACAAGTGAGAAAAATATAACCAGAGATATTGAAATAAAGAATAAACTGACAGTAACCAGAGGGGAGAGTGGAGGGGATAACAGGAGGTAAAAGGGGAAGGGTCGTCAAGGAAAATGTATAAAGGACACATGGACAAAGCCAAAGGGGGTAGGATGGAGGGTGGGAGGTGGGGATGGATGGGGTGGAGGGGAGCATTGGAGGTAAAATGGAGACAACTGTACTTGAACAATAATAAAAAATACCACTAAAAATGATAAAGTTCAGTCTTAAAGAATTTTTTCTAAGTTATAGAAAATTCTTAATAGCAAGCATACAATCTTCAGTGTGCTCTCATTTCCTTTCAGTCACAATTTTTCAAGCTATGATTCCTTTATAATTCATTAATATTCTCTATCTCTCTATCTTCTTCCACCGCTCCCCCCCCCCAAAAAAAAAGAAAGTCCACATACACACCAAAAAAGCTATATCCTGAACTTTACCTTCCTTTGGAGCATATCTTTTCAATTCAGCATTTTCCCTCTGGTGCAATCTGTTTACTTGATAGCCTATGGAATGAAGTTGTTTTTCATTTGCAGGTCACATGTAATAGCTAGATAAAAACTTTATAGTAACATTTTAAAATACTCATGTACATGTATGTTTGTGCTAAAGATACAGATGTAATACAGATGTAATTTTTTTTCTAAGTTATTTTGTGTGGTGTTCACTGTAAGAAAATGGTTTAAATAATTACTCTAGTTCATCAGCTTATAATTGGATGCAATCCATTAGTTTGGGAAAATATCAGAAGGGTTTAACTGTAATCGAGCTTTCAAACATTCCATTGGACTTTATCTTAAGAACTAGGCAATTTGGCAAACACTTTTAAAGACAAGACCCTTTAATATTTTCATAACTTAAAGGAGAAGGCACGGAAACACTTCTTCACTCTGGTTATCTCTTCTCTGATAAGAATAGGTGGGCCTTTGGGGGCCTAAGTAATCCTCTCAATTGAACCACAACTCAGTTTGCGAACCACAGGATTAAGAATACATCTGAACTTTTCTCTTCATCTTAAAATTGATGATACCTTTCTATGAAAGAAAAATTTTGTTTCTTTACCTTATTCAAGATCCATATAAAGTTGACCATGTTATAAACTATGTAGAAAATATTCTGTGTATTTTCATGCAGGAAGAAATAATTAATAAAAAGCTTTAAATTATAATTACTCTTTAGTGGTGGCATATCTGAGTTATAATAGACACAGTTTAAATTATTAAATGGACTACATCAACAACCTATAGAAGATGGAATAATAGTACTTGCTACTCTTTAATGTTACCATGTAAGGCACTGAGCAAAGCACTCTCTATGTAGTGTCATATAAGTCTTATCTTAAAAAAAAAAACAAACAAATCTAAGGTAGAGTTAGTATCTGATATCATAGATAATAAAACTATGATTTGGTCCCGCAGTTAGTACATGGCTGATCAGAGACTCACACTAAGGTCTGATTCACTCCCAAACCTATGCCTGTAACTTGACCCTGTACTGCTTCATCACATTAAATGCTCCCAACATCAGTTTTATAATAAACATGTGTAACAGAAAGAATACAGACTTTGTGGTGTTGAAATATATTTCATTTGTTTGAGCAGCTGTAAAGGAACAAGGAATTGTTTCAGGAAAGAACAGAATACTATGGTAGCACTAACAAGTATCAGAAAAATCTCCACCCCCTCCCCCAAACCAGTGGTTTTAATATAATGGTTCATTTTTATTTTCTTGCTTATATAAAGTCAAAAGTGGGACTCCTGATAAGTGTACAGCTTTACCGCAAATGGTAGTTCAGTTGCTTCTTTCTCTGGGCTTTGTCATTTTCAATAAGTGATATTTAAGGGCACCCAAATATATGGGAAAGCACAGTGGATTTTGAACGGAGCTTTGTATGGTCCAGGCCTGACAGTGGCACGTATCCCTTTTGCTGATTTTCCACTGGCAAAAATTCAGTCACTTTGTTGCATGTAACTCTGAGGGAGGCCGGGAAACAATCTATTATGTGATCAAACAAATTTTTAAAAAGACCAAGTTTGGTGCTATGGCTTGGTGTTCTGGAATGTAAACAGCAATTTGGGAGGGGTAAAGAAAAGCTATCAACCACTTCCACAGTTAGGTCACCCTGATCTTTAATCCTCTTTACTTATTCTTGTTAATGTTTGCCTCTTTCACTGTTTAATTTTTGCTGTTTAGGTATGAGGAGGGAGCCAAAAACGAATTTCAAAATAACAAAATGCACAAGTGCTGTGTATATGAGTGCATGCTTATGTATTTGAGTTTGTCAGTTGCATGAGTAGTATAAAAACCTGTTCATGTTTTGATTCTTGTGGGACATATACATACATAAAATCTATTTTATAGCAATGAAAGGATTCATGTGATTTATGCTTCCAGATATGATGGAGTAACAGGGACCAAATTTGCTTTCCTTCTTAATGAAAAACTGGACAATACATGAAAGTGTCTTTCAACACTCGACAACTGGCAATGTAAGACTTATTCCTGATAGAAGAAAACAAGCAAGGTGAGCCCTATAATCACCCTAGCTTAATGTCTGGAGGCATTTTCTTTCTCTATTTTTGAATATATTTTATTGATTACATTATTACAGTTGTCCCATTTTCCCCCTTCACTCCCCTCTACCCTGCACACGCGCTCCCACCCACATTGCCCCCCTTTAGTTCATGTCCATGTGCCATACTTATAAGTTCATTAGCTTCTACATTTCCCATACTGTTCTTGCCCTCCCCCTGTCTATTTTCTAATGACCATCTATGCTACTTATTCTCTGTACCTTTTCCCCCTCTCTCCCCCTCCCACTACCCTGTTGATACCCTCCATGTGATCTCCATTTCTGTGATTCTGTTCCTATTCTAGTTGTTTGTTTTTGTTATTGTTCTAGGTATGGTTGTTAATAATTGTGAGTTTGCTGTCATTTTACTGTACATGTTTTTTACCTTCTTTTTCTTACATAAGTCCCTTTAAGATTTCATATAATAAGGGCTTGGTGATGATGAACTCCTTTAACTTGACCTTATCTGAGAAGCGCTTTAACTGCCCTTTCATTCTAAATGATAGTTTTGCTGGATAGATAGTTTTGTAGGTCCTTGCCATTCATGACTTGGAACACTTCTTTCCAGCCCCTTCTTGCCTGTAAGGTCTCTTTTGAAAAATCAGCTGACAGTTTGATGGGAACTCCTTTGTAGGTAACTCTCTCCTTTTCTCTTGCTGCTTTTAAGATTCTCTCCATCATTTTAATCTTGGCTAATATAATTATGATGTGCCTTGGTGTGTTCCTCCTTGGGTCCACCTTCTTTGGGACTCTCTGAGCTTCCTGGACTTCCTGGAAGTCTATTTCCTTTGCCAGATTGGGGAAGTTCTCCTTTATTATTTGTTCAAATAAGTTTTCAATTTCTTGATTTTCCTCTTCTTCTTCTGGCACTCTTATGATTCAGATGTTGGAATGTTTAAAGATGTCCTGGAGATTCCTAAGCCTTTCCTCATTTTTTTAAAATTGTTTCTTCATTCTTTTCTGATTGGATGTTTCTTCTTCCTTTTGGTCCACTCCATTGATTTGAGTCCCAGTTTCCTTCCCATCACTATTGGTTCCCTGTACATTTTCCTTTATTTCACTTAGTATAGCCTTCATTTTTTCATCTAGTTTGTGACCAAATTCAACCAATTCTGTGAGCATCCTGATTACCAGTGTTTTGAACTGAGCATCCAATAGGTTGGCTATCTCTTCATCGTTTAGTTGTATTTTTTCTGGACGTTGATCTGTTCTTTCATTTGTGCCTTTTTTTTTTTTTTTTTGTCTTGATGTACCTGTTACGGAGTGAGGAGCAGAGCTTTAGGTATTCACCAGGGCAGGGCAACACACATCGCTGGATTATGATGCTGTATGTGGGGGAGGGGTCCGACAGGGAACAATGGCGTTTGCTCCGCTACATGCCAGATTTCAGTCACTTCCTCTGCTTTCACCAAGCAAACTGTGCCCTTCTGGTGCTGATTCCTGTGTGGGTGGGCTTGTGTATATTCTAGGATCCTGTGGGTCTCTCCGATGAGCTCTTCTGTGAGGCTGGGAGTCTCTCCCAGCACCTCAACCCCCACAGGTGTTTTCAGTCGATGTTTTGAGGCTTTATTCCCCCATGATGGAGCCCTGGGTTGTATGGTCTGTCTCGCTCCTCATTTTCACCTGGTTTATCTGCACATGAATGTGGGATTGCCCGGTCCACCAGCTGCCTTTCTCACCGCACCCCTCCACAATCTGCCACCTCGCTGGGTCCACCTGCTGCCACCCCATGTGCCTAGGGTCTACCAGCCTCCACCTATGGGCCCAGGTCCTCCAGCCACCGCTTTTTTTGCCTCAACCCCTCTCAGCCTGGCTGCCCAACTCTGCCCTTCCTGTTGGTCTGGATGAATGTGTCTATTTTAACTCCTTGGTTGTTGGACTTCCATACAGTTCAATTTTCTGTTAGTACTGGGTTTTTTTTTTTTTTTTTTCTAAATTTTGTTGTCCTTATTTTGGTTGTGCAAGGAGGTACAGTGTGTCTACCTATGCCTCCATCTTGGCTGGAAGTCTCCTGGAGGCATTTTCCAAGCCACAGTTCAGGGAAATGAAGCCCAACAAGAGCCCAGAATTCTCAATGAACTTTGCAGAGAGAGATCAGTGTTCTTGGAGACAAAGGTAATTAAATGTGTAAGACAGGAGTCAGCTGCATGGGGAGAGACATCCCCAGATCTACAGAAGGCTCTCCTGAACTTTGTAGCTAAGTATTGATCTGTACATGTGTGAGAAGAAACTACTGACTCATGGCTTGAGAAAAGGACCATCAGAAAGCCATAAACCAAATAAGTCTTGTGGTTCAGACAGAAATGGTAATAGTTTTTGTTCCCACCAGCCTAGTTGGAAGAACCTTCTAATACATAGGAATTGGATAGACAGCACCTTAATAGTGGAGATATGAGAACTAGATGAAAGGCTGCTCTGAACACCTCCTAACAAAACTTAAAAATGAGCTTGAGGATTAAACTAATTCTAAGTAATTTAACTGTGTCTGAGAAAAAATTCCTATACTACTTAAAGGGATACAACAAAATATGGCACACATCACTGTAAATTTTGCAATGCTCCCCAATCAAAAATTACAAGGCATGCAAAGAAGAAAATACAACCAAGGGAAGGAGAAATTGCTATTAATAGAAACTGACCCATAAAAGACAGAGATAATAAAATTAGGAGATAAGAACATTAAAAGAGCTATTACAAATACTTTCTTGTCTGCTCAAGAAGGTAAAGAAAACAGAAACATGATGACGAGAGAAATTAAAGATATTTAGAAAGGTCCACGTGAAATTTCTAGAGATATGACACATAATACCTAGAATAAAAATTATAATACATGTGAGCAAATCAAACACCACAGAATAGATCAGTAAATTTGAAGACAAGGCAATACACAAAATGACACACAGGGCAAATATATCAGAAATTAATGAAGAGAGCATCATGACATGAAGGACAGTATCAAGAGTTCTGATGGACTCATACATGTATATGGAGTTCCAGAGTGTGGAGAGAAAACTGTTTGAAGAAGCAATGGCTGAGAAATTTCCAAAGCTAATTAAATATATAACCCATGGATCAAAGAACATTAAAAAAAAAAACCCAAGCAAAAGAAGAACAAACAAAACCATTGCACAAACATCATAAATGCATTGCTTAAACGTACTGATGAGGACAAAAATCTTGAAGATAGGTAGTCTAAAAGAGAAAAAAAGAAAATACAGGGAAACAGAGATAAGAAGGACAATAGCAATTTGTCAGAAACAATGCAAGCCAAGAGCCAGGAAACAGCATCTCAAAGGCGCTGAAAGGAAACTAACAGACAGACAAACAAAACCCATCAGCGAAAATTTCTTTCAAAATAGAAGTGAGATAGACATTTTCAGGCAAAAAAAAAAAAAAAAAAAAAAAAAAAAAAAAAAAAAAAAAAAAAAAAAAAAAAAAAAAAAAAAAAAAAAAAAAAAAAAAAAAAAAAAAAAAAAAAAAAAAAAAAAAAAAAAAAAAACAAAAAAACCCAAAAACAAGAAAATTCATCACAAGGTGCCTACAACTATTTTTAAAAAAAGTCAAAATAAGAACAAAAGGAAAATAAAACCAGGTGGGAACTTGGATCCAGACAAAGAATAAAAATCCCCAGATATGGTTAAAAAATGAAAGATTATAAAAGGTATTTTCTTCTATTTTAAATCTCTTTAAAAGAATACTGACTATAGCAAAATAATAATGTATTGTAAAGTGTATAGGTATAAAGAAATAAGATATATTAGCACAAAGGAGAAGGCAAAATGGAATAATACTGTTGTAAGTTTCTTATGGCAAGCAGTATAGTATCATTTGAATAAACACTGCTAAGTTTAAAAAATGTATATTGTCGATCCTCTGAGAAACCCTGAAAAACATAAAATAAAGAGCTGAAGCTAATAAACAAATAATGAAGACAAAAAGGAATACTAAAAATAAATAATCCAAGAGAATGGAAGAAAAGAGAAGGAGTGGGGAGAATGGGAAACAAACAGGATGATTAGAAAACAAAGAGTAAAAAGATGGGTTAAAGCCCAGCTTGGCCATCCTGCTTCTTAGTATTTACTCAAATCAAATGAAACGTATGTCTGCACTAAAACCTACAAGCAAGTTTATAACTTGTTATTAGTTTATATAAGCCAAAACTACTCAAATATCCATCAAGTACTGAATGAATACATAAAATATGTATATTTACACAATAAAATACTTTACAGCAATAAAAATGACATGGATGAATCTCAAAAGTATTAACATTATGCTAAGGGAAAGAAACCATCCAGAAAAAATCTACATACTGCATGATTCCATTTATATAAATTTCTAGAAAAGGTAATACTACTGCAAAAGAAAGCAGATCAGTGGTCTAGGAGAGGACTGACTACAAAGGGACAATGAAGGAACTTTGGGGGCAATGATGGAATTGTTCTACATCTTGATTGTGATGGTGTTCACACAACTGAATAGATTTGTAAGACTTATTGAATTACGCATTTAAAATTACCTCTCAGTAAAGCTGACATTAAAATGAATTAATGGTTTGACAGTCACATTTTTAAAATAGCATGTTGGCATTATAAATGAGCTAGTGAACACCCTTGACATAAAACCCCAGTATGGACAGAAAGAAGGGTAACTCTTTGGGAGAATGTGAAGGAAAAAGATCAGTGGAATAGCCTATGGTCCAGGAATCCCAGGACTTAGAGTATTAATAGAGATCCTAATCCCTTCTCTACAGAAGTCTGTTAAAATATTCCTGAGAGCTTTGGCTACTCTCCTATCTAAACAGAAAGAGTGACTTCATGACAGCTAGGATGCAAATTGTTCCATGTTGAAAGCATCAGGTAATATGGCAAGTTGGAATACCTTCGTATTTGCTACCTAGCTCCAAAGAGCAAACAAACAGGGCTCATTTAGCTAATCGAGGCCAACTGGTTTGGTCTTGAGCAGCCACTGGATTAGGACAGATGACAAATGCTTTTGAGATAGATATGTGTAAACCATTTTAGAGCCTGAGGCAGGGCATATCGTACTACAAATGGAGCAGAGTAAGGTGTCACTGGGGAAAGAAAGCAAACTTTAAACTAAGGAACAAGTTTATGTTAATGCCAAAGGTAAAGCAAGAAGAGGAGGAATCTGAAGATGCACCTGTTGATCTCCAAAGCTCATTAAAGGGGTTAGAGGCTGAATAAATTTAAAGTAGGTAAATGCAGTTTACTTTTTCTTCTACCTGCTTACTATATAATCTTTCATTTGACTAATTAATTCTTATTAACTTATTGGTATATTAAAAAATTTTAGCCCTGGTTGGAGTGGTGTAGGTGATTGACTGTCATTACACGAAGCAAACAGTCACTGGTTTGATCCTGGTCAGGGCACATGTCTGGTTTTGGGTTCGGTCCCTTGTCAAGGTGCGTATGAGAGGCAGTAGATTGATGTTTCTCTCTCATATCAATGTTTCTCTCCCTCTCTTTCTCCCTTCCTTTCCTTCTCTCTAAAAATAAATAAATAAAATCTTTAAAAATTAAAAATTTAAAATAAAGGTAATACATAAACAAGATTTTTTTAAAAGCCTTCAACAAGCCCCTGGCTCATGTAGCTCATGGATTGAGTGTGGGCTGTGAACCAAAAGGCTGCTGGTTCGATTCCCCATCAGGGCACATGCCTGGGTTGCAGGCCAGGTCTCCAGTGGGGAGCATGTAAGAGACAACCACATATTGATATTCCTCTATCTCTTTCTCCTTTCCTTCCCCTCTCTCCTAAAATAAGAAAATAAAATCTTTTTTTAAAAAAAAGCTTTCAACAAGCACAAAAATATATAAAAAAGAAAACTGAGAGAGAAAAGCATCTCTTCCCAATACCCTTGCTGATTTTCTTCTAGAAATACATGATAAATCTCCAGACTTTTGTATAAGTGTGATCTTTACAGCACCCAAGATTTGGAGAATTCTTATTCCCAATTCTTACATATATTCATATCAAGTATCACTCCAATTTCCCCGTAAAAACCTTTGCTCTCTCCTTTCCCTTGACCTCTCTTCAAATCTCAGTAAAAAAAAAATTATACTCCATATTTAAGTCACCAACAAATATCTTCAGATCTACTCCCAAATTACTTGTAGTATTCCACAACTTCTTATCATATACACTACCACTGTGCCTCGATTCAAGCTACCTGCACTCTCCTGATTGGTCTCCCTGATTCATTTTTACCTTTAAAAGCCTGTGTTTATGGAATTATGTCCTCCTTGTGTTAAAACCCCTCCAATGGCTTCCTGAAAACTAGTACGAAATCCAGACTTCTTCACGGGCTACAAATCAAGACCCCTGGCTTTTGGCTACTTCTCTGATCTCATATCAAATGCCTCTCCCTCTAATTCTTTTTACTCCAGTAAAACTTGCCTCCTTGCTATTCTGAAAGCAAATTGAATGAATTTCTGGCTCAAGATCTGTTTTTTTGTTTGTTTGTTTGTTTTTTTTTTTTGCCTTTTATTCTACCTGAAATGTTCTTTCTCAGATATTTGTGTAGCTCACACACAGCAGTCTGCTTAAATGTTACATCCTCAAAAAGCTCTTGCCTTAAATCATCACCCAATCCATCACACCATTTCTCTCAGTCCCCTTATTTTACTTAATCAGTCTATGAAGCATTTATCACCACTTGAAAATAATGGATGCACCTATTTTATTGTCTGTCAGACACAGTAAAACATCAGCTCCCTGAGGGCAAAGACTTATTTTATTTATCTCAGCAGTTCCTGTCCTAGAACAGCACCTGTCGCAGAGCATGAACTTAGTTAATTTTCTGAGTGAATGAATGAACCTTTAGCATCTTTTGCTATCTAGATAGTTTAACGAAGTGCTTCCTACTTCATTAAACTTCGCTTACTACTGTGATCTCCAAGCACAGATCAACTGGAAATATCTGTTGTTTTTCTTCATCAGAGATGTAAAGAAAGAGCTAATCAAAAATCATTGCAGTTCAGTACTGGTTTTTAATATATTATCAGCAATCTAGCACACTAAACTAAGTGATTAATTATATATTAGAATCTTTGCTTGAAAGTAGATAAAGAAAAAATAAAGAAAATAGTGTTAACTTTTGTATATTTCAAAGACTATTGATCTATTCTTTTTAGATATACAATCTCGTTCCTCAGGAAATCTTGACAGATGTCTTCCAATGGAAGGCTGGGTTCATAAGCATTCATCGCACTACAGTGGATTTCACAAGTCTTCAGGGCTGCAGTGCTCTCTATTCAACTGGATCACTGCCAAAGCTGTGGACATCTTTGAAGCCTTTTTTAAAATTGCAGCATGGAACCTTGTTCTCTGAGCATTTGTTTGTGTTCTTCATGATATAAATGATGATCTTTCTTAACTTTGGACAACACTGTTAATAGATGGTTTTAATGTATTCGTATGTAGAGGAATAACTATATAATTAAAAAGGGAAAATTTTAATCATTTTGTACATTCTCCAATTAAACAAAGTGGATATGAGATTCAAAACATCTTTATAACTTTCAATGGAAATAAAAGGTAAATTTACTCAGTGAGTAGTGGAGTGGTAGAGTTACAATGAAAAGATTCTTAGCAATGTTATTTTGAAGAACAGGAAAAAAATCCATATGAAAAATCCTTCAATTTTGGGTAAATAAATAGCGACTTTCCACTGTTCAGCAGATTTCCTCTCTTTCAATGAAATTCTACTTTTTTCTTCTTTTTTAAAATCCTCACCCGAGGATATGTTTTATTGATTTTTAGAGTGAGAGAGAGAGAGAGACTTTGATGTGAGAGAGCAACATTGCTTGTCTCCCATATGTGCCCCAACCAGGGATTGAGTCAGCAACCTAGGTATGTGCTATGACTGGGAATTGAACCCACAACACTTTGGGGTCGGGACAACTCTCCAACCAACTGAACCACCTGACTAGGGCACATTTCTTCTTATCTCAAGGTGTTTCATAGTTTATAGAGATCAAGTAGTAGGTACCACTCCTAATTCTGGGGCAGACCTCACAATCAGGAATTAGTCTGAAGGAAAAAGAGAAATTTGGTTTAGTTGATCCATGATTGTATTTTTTAAGTCTTTATTTAAGGAACTATGGGTAAATATGAAAATGGCTTCTTCCTCTACATGCGTACACATAATTGCACTATATACTAATTTTATAAACCAATCAGTACTGAGTTTTGAAAAAAATTCATGACATTAAATCATGATTCAATATAAAGATTTTTAAATTAAATCAATGCATATTTATTGAGTACACACCTACTTATACAGCAGATACTCTTTAAGCCTTGTGAAGATCACATTTTGGGGGGAACAAGATTTATCTTGAATCCCACTAAAGAAGGTTTAGTTACTTAACTTCCTACAGAATTTCTAGAAACATTCTATCAACTAGCTTGCTTTCTATCAGAGCCTCAGAAAAATAGCAGTGGGATTTCTATATAATGTGCAAATAGGAGCAAAATAATTAAAGTGATTCAATGATATCATATTATGCTTAATAGTCTTAACCCCTTAAATAGATTTCAGAAAAAAAAACTGAATAACATGAAAGTTGTGGATCTTAATGAAGACTATGATAATCAAGAGTATGAGGCAGGCCTCTCCAAAAAAAATTATTAGTTAAAGGGTAACTTTATAGATGTGAAGGTTGAGGCTCTCAGCCTATAAAATACTATAGGAAGACCCCTGTCTTCCTAACCAAACTGATTTCAAAGTAAACAGAAATAATATTTTCAAAAATGATATAGGCATTATCTTTCCAAGGGGAATGCTGATATTCAAAAGTAATAGCAGGAATTACAGATTTTGATATACCTTGGTGTATTACTATTAAAAAAACTGCACTTTCCTTGGTTCCATGGAGCCTTCTTGGCTCTTCTAACCTCCTTTGCTATTATTACTCCTTTTTCTGTTTTTCTTTGTCTCTTAGGAAAAACAAACAATAACAAAAGTATCATTTATCTTTTTGAATCCATAGACATTCTGATTTCATTTTAAATAGCTGTGCACCTAATATACGGACATGGGAATAAAAAGCCTGAAATCTTTTAGTTGAATTCATAGACATAAAAGCCAAAATGCTACAATTGGGATCTGTTAAACTGGAAGAACCTGACACCAAATGGCTTTTAGGAAAAGTGAGGTTTTCCTTCTCCACTTCTTCCCAGTGTTGGCATAACATTAATGCAAAACCAGAAGAGATTATCCTTTGGAGAGAAAGGCATAATATTTTCCTTGCATTTTTTTATTTTCTAAATTTCTGTATCAGCCAAACATCAACCATTAAATGGTTGGACAGGTTACTTAACCTTTCTGAACCTCAGTGTCCTCACTGTAGTGTGGTTTAATACTGTAGCTACCTCATCTGGTTGTTGTGAGAATATGCATGTAAACCACCTAATCTATTGCGCTGCACTCCTACTACATAGGCACAGAATTGAGGCAGCCATTATTATTTGTGATTCTTCTTCAGCCGGATAAGCAAAAACTTATGTGGTCATACTGAGAAACATATCTGTTCACTTATTAAATATTTATTGAACACCTACTATGTGCCATTCACTGTGGGAGGTACTGGGAATATGTTAGAGAACAAGATAAACAAATTCTGCCCTGTGGTGCTTCTGGTCTGGAAGGCAATTGTGATATTAAGCAATATGTAATTACTCAAATTGCTATATAATTACTATCAAAACAAGGCCTATGAGGGAAAAGTGCAGGTACTATAAAAGTGTAACCACAGTCTGTGGAAGTGGATGACTTCCTCTGAAGAGTTGCAGAAGGCTGCCCTAGGGACATGACATTTAAACTGAGATCTAGAGTCAGCGAAACAGATTTGTAGAGGTGGCACTGGTGGAATATAGAGAAGTAAGCCAAATGTATAAAGAAAACCACAAAAAATCTCATTTTACCTGAAGACATTTTTATTTTAAAATGATGTAAGAAAATTTTCTAAGGGACCTTAGAGCTTGAAACTATTATTATAAGGTATTACCAGATTATTAGATTCAATATGAAAAAATTTATTTAGCAAAATACATATAAATAGATTAATATTTTATATTTTAAAAGCTAGAATTTTAAAAAATCAATGTTACTGAACTTTGGGCTTCCAAGGTGTGACTTATAACATGGGAATGGGTAAGGTTTTAATTGCTTTGGGGAGTTTTTTTATTTGTTTGTATTTTTAGGCATCATTAAGTGGAAAGAACATTTTATCTGACGTCAGGAGGTCTGGGTTCTATTTCTGACTTTTATTCGCTCGCTGGGGAGCCATAGGCAAGGCATTTAAACTGCAGCTTCCTCTCTTGTAAGAGGGGACATTACTTACAAAGCCCTGCATTACAGAAGCTTAGCAGAGGAACACTGTTAGCTTAGAAGATGACGTGATGGGTCACAGGGCTTCTGAAACCTCATTATTCTTTCATGTAAACATCTGCTTGCTCCCCTTTTCTGGCTTTATGACAGTAAATGAATAGGAGTCTCATTACTTTAAGATTGAAAGGAAAGGCAGAGAGAAACAAAAGAATAACAGCTTTTGGTAATAGAAATGGAGCAAATAATTAATAGGAGCCAAAGTTAACTTGAGTGCAAAAAGGACACGATAGAAGCTGAATATTTATCACTGCAGTATAGCATGTGAGTCTTTTATCTGCTGAGTGGTGCGTGCCGTCCTGTGCCAGAAATAATCACACTACTGACAGCCAACCAAACTGTTCCTGTTACAATTTCCCCTCTTTCTCTCTTCTTCCTAAGCAACTTTCTGCCTTTTCCCATTCTATGCTTTCTTTTTTAAACGTCCTTGTCTTTTCTTTGTGTTTCTTTCCTTCTCTCTTGAATTCTTTTTCCCTACTCTGTCTGCTTTGCTCTTTCTATTGCTCCACCTCACAAAAATAGAATCATTAGTTAACATACTTAGTAATCAACAAATTATACCTGAAGGTCATTCTTATGTCACCCAGTTCTACTTTTAAGGTTCCATTTTCGAGAAAGTCATATCTTACCACTCACAACATGACACACAATGGTTTTTAAGGGGAAAAATGTGAAGAATGGAAAGCACTGTATTTATGCTCAATTTAGGCCATCCTGAGCTAGACATATGTTCTTATATTGTCAGATAATTTTGTTGTAATTTTGCAGGTGGATTCTTCAAAGAAATCGCTTGTCAATCCATAATGCTTGCAGTTATTCAATGAGTAAATTAAAACAGATAAGTAAATGTGAAGGAAAAAATAAACTGCATTAGATTTTTGGGAAACTAAACAGGGAATTTTATTTTATCCTTACCTGAGGACATTTTTTCATTTTTTTTTAGAGAGAAAGGAGGGCTGGGGGTGGGGGCAGAGAGAGAGGGAGAGGTTGGTAGTCTTCTTATACACACCCAGGCAGGAGATGGAACCCACAGCCTGGGGATGTGCAGTCTACAAAATGATGCTGTAACCAACTGAGCTAACTAGGGAATTTTTTTTAACTTAAAAATTAAAAGTAAATTGTTTTGGTGAAAGTATTTATACTCAATATTATATTTGCATATAAGATAACCAAGTGTCAGTATTTTAGAGATGTTACTGATACCTAAATGCTACAGCAAGGAAACTGCTCAGCATCCCCTCTATTTGTCACTGTATGGTCTACCAGCTAACTGTATTGGAACAAACTGGCAGAGGAGGAAATTGCTCTTTACAATTGCCAGAATCAGAATGTGTTGGCAATCCTTAGGTATACAATGAAGTGCACTCCAATGTTGTTCTTTCGGTTGAAAATTATTTTTAAGAAATCATGTCAGTAGACAAGCTGTCTGATTAAGTCAAATATTTATGGATTGGCTAGGATTGGGTTAAAAAGGTAGCTGCTCAGAAGAAATGAAGGAAGTCATGAAACTTCTGGCTCTGTTAACTAACATGTCTCACTTACGCTTTTGTTCCTTAGTACAGGAGAGAGCTAATGAAACAAATTTTAATTCTATAATCTGAGAACACTTGAAATTATTTCAATTCTCAATCCTTTGATAAAGAAAAGCTAACAGTAACAATATATTGATAGCTTGTGCATGCACAGAGAAGAATGTGTTTTATTAATCTTAAAGAGAAACAAGTATTAATAGAATCAATAAGCTTGGGAAAAGATGGAAAAAGTTTTCCAATGTTCAAGTTGAAAATCTAAGTGTGAACTCTGATTCTTTAGAAGCCATCCCATAGAGATTGGGATCTAAGTTTGTGTTTCTTTAACAATCCCAGGGGAGGAGGGGTAACAAAACCCAGACTGCTTTAACTGAAAGCTGGAAAAACAGGAAAAATCTGTATGTATTGTGCTTTGTCAGTATTCAGGACTAAATGATCTGAAAGATGGTAGTAGATATAGCATATTCAAAAGTCAGTAGTTTCCAAGTAGATTGCTTAGAAACTTCAGCAAGGGGCCTTAGGAGTTTTCCCTCCAAAGAAGACACTAATTTAAAATGCTACTCAGGTAGGTAAACTACAGTCTTATAAAGTAGATATCTTCATGATGAAATGTTTTAGTAACAGAAAAAAATTAAATTTAGGACCTTAAGAAAGAGTTTGA
Organism: Anoura caudifer; assembly: GCA_004027475.1. Classification (NCBI taxonomy): domain Eukaryota; kingdom Metazoa; phylum Chordata; class Mammalia; order Chiroptera; family Phyllostomidae; genus Anoura; species Anoura caudifer. The sequence continues at coordinate 17,938 of PVKU01006426.1, forward strand.
AAGTAAGCCTTTATTTATGCTCTCCAATCCTGTCCTGGGGACAGTGTTATAAGCATCCTAAGTCACTACTAAAGTAAGCACCCAACAAGGGAAGGGCCCATCTGAGTATCCAAACAGGATGAGGTTGGGATATCTCCCTCTTTATTTTCATTTATTTATTTATTTAATCCTCACCTGAGGCTATTTTTTTTTTATTGCTGCCAGAGAGAGGAAGGGAGAAAGGAAGGGAGAGAAAGAAACATTGATGGGAGAGAGAAGCACTGATTGGTTGAATCCATAGGCACCTAGATGTAGGATCGTACTGGGGCTGGAACCCTGGATGGAACCGGCAACCTAGGTGTGTGCCCTGACCTAGGTATGCTTCAACCAACTAAGCAACCCCAGCCCGGGCAACTTTATTCCCCTCTTTATGTTCTGATTCTATTCTTAATGAGCAAACATCTAACCTACATTTTATTTTTCTACTAGATTTTCCTGGAAATAAAATAATCTGAGCATTCCAGATTGCTTCCTTTATTATAAAGTAACAAATTGAACTTCTGAGTTTTTCATTAGCTTCTAGTGAGGTTTATTATTAATATGAATGAGTCCCCGAGAGTCTGTCTATTCTGTGGTTGAACTAATAAAAGTGAATTTCTGAACATTCCTGGTTTTAATTGATGGAGTCCTCATAAAGATTTATTTGCCCTGAGAGTTTCGATCTGAAAAAAAAAACAAAAACAGCCAAGTGTCCAATCTCTCCCTTCACATCTTTAAGTGCAACATGGATGAACAAAAACCCACATTCCTTCATAGAACCTGAAAAATAGCTTGTATAATCTTGTCATGTATAAAGCTTATCTTTGTTTAAAATTATGTGCAAAACTTTAAAATTATACTAGTGATGGTGATTGTTGAGGCTGGGTAATAGATACATTGAGAGTTCATTATATTATTCTTTTTATTTTGTGTAATAAAAATTCTGCAATAAAAAGTAAACAAAAAACAAACAAAAAGACATTAAGAGATTAAAATCTATCTTCAAGAACTTTCTAAAATTGATGTAATGTGATTTCTTGGCTGCCTGGATTTTCAGTGTATTTGTCTTCACAACAAGCAAAACTTCTTCAGCTCATGTTACTCCTGCAATGCTATCAGGTGTCTCTATATCAGCTCTGCCTCTTGCTGTGTGCTCTTTCATTGCCAGGAGGCACTATATTTGGATCTATGTGTAACACTTGATACTTTGGTTCAAGTTGTAATGAAGCAACTCATTTCTTTTCTAGGAGGGATTGATACTTGCTTGTTCACACTGATCAAATTAAAATATACATGAAATAGATAGGATTTTAAATGGTGTTTCTGCTCTCTTGATAACAGCAGAAGTTCTTGTATTCCAAGGTCTCTGTCCTCTCTTACATCAACAGGATCTCTGGTTCAAAATTGATGTATGTTCCTATCTTTGGGCCAGAACCACAGTAGTGTTACAGAGGCTAAGTTCTGAAATGATAATACACCAAGGGGCATGAGGGTCCTATAGTGTATGTACCACCTCTATTACCACCAGGGGCATGAGGGTCCCCTTTCCTTCACATACTCACCAGCTCTTATCATTTGTTGATTTATTGATGATGGCCATTCTGACAGGTGTGAGGTAATATCTCATTGTGGTTTTAATTTGCATTTCTCTGGTGATTAGTGACATTGAGCATCTTTTCATTTGTCTATTAGCCATCTGTATGTCCTCTTTGGAGAACTGTCTATTCAGTACCTTTGCCTATGTTTTTAATTGGGCCATTTGTTCTTTTGGTGTTGAATTGTATAATTTCTCTATAAACTGGATATTAACCAATTATTGGATGAATTGTTGGCAAATATCTCCTCCCATTCAGTAGATTATGTTTTCATTTTGTTGATAGTTTCCTTTGATGTACAAAACTTTTTTAGTTTGATGTAGTCCCATTTGTTTATTTTTTGTTTTGTTTCCCTTGCAAGAGAGATATGTCAGAAAAAAAAATTACTAAGAGAAATGTCAGAGTTTACTGCCTGTGTATTGTCCTAAGAGTTTTATGGTTTCAAGTCTTACATTTAAGTCTTTAATCCATTTTGAGTTTATTCTTGTATATGGTGTAAAAGGTGGTTTAGTTTCATTTTTTGGCATATATCTGTCCAATTTTCCCAACACCATATTTTGAATACATTGTCTTTATCTCATTGTATGTTCTTGCCTCCTTTGTGATAAATCAATTACCTATATAGGTGTGGGTTTATTTCTGGGCACTCTATGTGTTCCATTGATCTGTATGTCTTTTTATGCCAGTACCATGCTATTTTGATTACTATAGCCTCAAAGTATTGCTTGATATAAGGTAGCATGATACCATCAACTTTGTTCTTCTTTCTCAAGATTGCTGTGGCTATTCAGGGTTTTTGTGGTTTCATGTAAATTTTAGGATTATTTTGTCTATTTATGCAAAATTCACCATTGGTACTATATTTTGTTAGTTATTGCATTTAACCTATAGATTGCTTTGGATAGTATGGACTTTTTAAATTATATTTTATTGATTATGCTATTACAGTTGTCCCAATATTTCCCCCTTTTCCCTCTTCCTCCTGGTACCTCCCATTCCCTAAAGTAATCCTCCCACAGGCAATTCCCACACCATTGTTCATGACCATGGGTTGTGCATATAAATTATTTGGCTTTTCCATTTCCTATACTGTTCTTAACACCCTATCTATTTTGCACCTACCAATTTGTACTACTTAGTCCCTGTACCTTTTCCATCATTCTCCCTCTTCCCTCTCCAAACTCGTAACCTCCCAAAAGATCTCCATATCTATGTTTCTGTTTCTGTTCTGCTTGTTTGGTTAGTTTGTTTTTCAGATTCAATTGTTGATGGTTGGTCATAGTTTTGATATTCTTCTTTTTCTTAAATAAATCCCTTAAACATTCCATATAACAATAGCTTGGTGATGATGAACTCCTTTAGCTTTACTTTGTCTGGGAAGCACTTTATCTGCCCTTCCATTCTAAATGATAGCTTTGCTGGATAGAGTAATCTAGGTTGTAGGTCCTTGCCTTGCATTACTTTAAATACCTCTTGCCAGTCCTTTGTAGCCTGCAAAGTTTCTTTTGAGAAATCAGTTGACAGTCTTATAGGAACTCATTTGTAGGTAACTCTCTGCTTTTCTCTTGCTGCTTTTAAGACTCTCTCTTTATCTTCAAACTTTGACATTTTAATTATACCAAAGTCTTGGTGTGGTCCTCTTTGGGTCCAACTTGTTTGGGCTCTCTGTGCTTCCTTGTCTTGCATGTCTATTTCCTTCACCAAATTAGGGAAATTTTCTTTCATTATTTTTTCAAGTAATTTTTCAAGCAATTTTTCAAGTAATTTTTCGATTTCTTGCTCTTTCACTTCTCCTTCCAGGACCCCTATGATTCAAATGTTGGTACATTTGAAGATTTCCCAGAGGCTCCTTAGCCTACCCTCATATTTTTGGATTCTTTTTTCTTCTTGCTGTTCTGATTGAACGTTTTTTTCCCTTCCTATATTTAAAATAATTAATTTGATTCCTGGTTTCATCCCCTCCACTGTTGGTTCCCTGTACAATTTTTAAAAATTTCACTTAGTGTAACCTTCATTTCTGCCTTGGTCTTTTTTATGCTGTTGAAGTACCCAATGAAATTCCTTGAGCATTCTAATAACCAGTGTTTTGAACTCCGCATCTGATAGATTGCTTATCTCCATTTTGTTTAGTTCTTTTTCTGGAGTTTTTTTCTGTTCTTTCATTTGGCCCATGTTTCTTTGTCTCCTCATTTTGGCAGCCTCCCTGTATTTGTTCCTGTGTATTAGGTAGAGCTGCTTTGACTCCCTGTCTTAGTAGCATGGCTACTATAGAAAAGTGCACCAGTAAGTTGGACAGGGTAGAGTCTTAGAAAATTGCCATGGTCATGCAACCCGTGTTACCACTCTTCACTCTTTGTGGTGGGGGGCTTAGAGAGGGGACAATGCTTTTGCTTGGTCTCTGGAGTTTTGTCTAAGAGGAAGCTGTCTCCTGGCACTCGTCCTGATGCCAGTCACTTCAATTTCTTCCCCATATGCCACTTGTGCCCTTCCAGCTGTTGCCCTGGTGCTGAAGCCCAGAGGGATTGAGTCTGCATAAGTCCTAAAGCCATTGCAGGACCTTTAAGAGGAGACTCCTGAGAATCCCACTGTCCTAACCCAAATGGTTTTTTCAGCCAGAAGTTAGAGAGAGTTACCTTCATGGTGCTAGAACCCTGGGTGGGTGGTCCAGTGTGGGGCTGGGATCCCTCACTCCTGAGGTATCCTTTCTGATTTTTATCCACCTCACATGGGTGTGGGACCACACATTCCACATCTGCACTTCTCTGGGTCACCGTGCCTCTCCATTTGTCTTCCTATCTCTGCCCCTCCCTGCCATCTGGATGAATGTGACTTTTTCAATTCCTTAGTTTTTGGACTTCCATAGAGCTTTATTTTCTTATGATTCTAGGTGATATTTGTTTTGTGGTCTAGTTGCAATTTTTGCTGTGGTTGTGAAAGGAGGTGAGCCATGTTTACCTACACCTCCATCTTGACCAGACTTAGTATGGACATTTTAATGATGTTAATTCTTCCTATTCATGAGCACAGTATATGGCTTACATTTATTTGTACCTTCTTCAATTTTTTCTTCAGTGTCTTAAAATTTTTGGAGTACAGATCTTTTACCTACTCGGTTAAATTTATCCCTAAGTATTTTATTTGACTTTATTTCCAAGCCATTGTAAATGGACTTGTTTTCTCAGTTTCCTTTTCTGATAGTTCATTATTGGATATTTACCTTATATTCTGCTAATTTACTGAATTCACTTTTCAGCTCTAGTATCTTTATCTAGAATCTTTATGATTGTCTATATAGTTTCATGTTATCTGCAAATAATGAAAGTTTTATTTCTTTCTTTCCAATTTGGATGCCTTTATTTTTTCTCATTTGATTGCTGTGGCTAGAACTTCCAGTACTATTGTTGGCCAAAAAGTCCATATGGCTTTTTCTGTAAAATGAAAGACACATTTTTCATTTTCACCAATAACTTTGTTGATTGAGATATTTTGAGTATGTCTGCTATCTCCTGCATGGTATAATGTTGATTGGTCTCAATTAAGGTCTCAATTTGATCACTATCAACTTTAACTGGTCTACCTGACCATGGAGCATCATCCAGTGAGAAATCTCCAGCATAAACTTCTCAAATCACTTTTGATGCAATTGATCAGTCACCTTCCCCATACACGGCACACATCTTTTTTTTTGCATTTCAGTTGCATTTTTACTTTTCTTGAAATAATGAAGCATAATATGCTAAAACTGTTGCATATTTTCTTCCATCTTCAATATTAAAATGGCTACACAAAGACTCACCAATTTTGATAAGTGTTTTTTAATGCATGCTGATATGACAGCTATCACAACACAATCTAACAAAATTCTTTCAAATGAAGTTCAAGACAACTAGGCTCTACTAGAGCCATCTCACATGAACAAAAGCACATGAACTTTTTGGTCAACCCAATATTTTGAATAAGGGTAGTGAAAGAGTATCCCTATCTTGTTCTTGATCTTAAGGGGAGTGCTTTCAGTTTTTCCCTGTTGAGTGTGATGTTAGCTGTGGTTTGTCATATATGGCTTTTATTATGTTGAGCTACGTTCCCTCTATTCCACTTTGCTAAGAGTTTTTATCTGGTGCTGGATTTTGTCAAATGTGCTCTCTGCATTTATTGATATAATCATTTTATTTTTATTCTTCCTTTTGTTTCTGTGTTATATCACATAATTGACTTGCAGTTAACGTACCAACCTTGCATCCCAGAAGTAAATCCCATTTGATCATTGTATATGATCTTTTTTTAAAAAACAGATTTTATTGATTCATTTTTGGATGGGAAGGGAGGGAGAAAGAGAGGGAGAGAAATATCAATGTGTGATTGCCTCTTGTGCTCCACCCATTGGGGACCTGGCTTGCAATCTAGGCATGTGCCCTGACTGGGAATCGTACCAGCGACCCTTTGCTTTGAAGGCCAGCCCTCAATCCACTGAGCTGCACCAGCCAGGGCTGATTATTGTATATGATGTTTTTAATGTATTGTTGGATTCAGTTTGCTAATATTTTGTTGAAAATGTTTGCATCTATATTCATCAGGGATATTGACCTATAATTTTCTTCCTTTGTAGTGTCTTTATCTGGTTTTCAAATCAGTATAATGCTGGCCTTGTAAAATGTTCTTGGGAGTCTTCCCTCCTCTTGGATTTTTTGAGTTTGTTTGAGAAGAATAGGTATTCTTTTTTGAATTATTGGTAAAATTCACTTGTGAAGCCATCTATTCCAGGACTTCTGTGTCTTAGGAAATTTTTGATTACTGCTTCAATTTTATTGTTTGTAATCATGCTGTTCAAATTTTCTGTGTCTTCTTGGAATATTCTGTTTCTAGAAGTTTACTTATATTCATTTCTTTGAGATTATTCAACTTGTTGGCATGTGTTCGTTTATAGTATTTTCTTATATATTTTTTGTATTTCTGTGGCATCAGTTGTTTCTTGTACTCTTGTTTATGGTTTTATTTATTTGGGTTCTCTCTTTCTTTTCTTGATGGGTCTGGTTAAGGGTTTATCAATCCTGTTTATCTTTTCAAGAAACCAGCTGTTGGCTTCATTGATCTTTTGTGTCATTTTTTAGGCACCATTTCATTTATTTCCACTCTGAGCTTTATTATTTCCTTCTTTCTATTCACTTTAGTCATTGTTTGTTGTTCTTTTTTTAGTTCCTATAGATGTAAAGTTATATTGTTTATTGGAGATTTTTCTTGCTTCTTAAGGTAGGTTTGTGTTGCTATGAATTTCCCTCTTAGGACTGCTTTTGCTGTTATTAATAGATTTTTGTACTGTGCATTTTCATTTTCATTTGTATCAAGGTAAATTTTTATTTCTTTTTTGATATTATTGTTAAACCATTCCATGTTTAGTAATGTGTTTTTTAGCCTCCATATCTTTGTGTGTTTTCAGTTTTTGTCTTGTAATATATTTCTAATTTCATATCATTGTGGCTAGAGAAATTGTTTAATGTGATTTCAATCTTGTAAAATTTATTTAGATTTGTTTTGTGTCCTAACATGTAGTCTATCCTAGAAAATGTTCTAAAGGCATATATTTTTCTGTTTCAGGGTAAAATACTGTGAAGATATCAATAAATCCTTCTGGTCTCAAATGGGCTTTTTTTAATATTCACATGAGTATATGTTTTATTGATTCTAGAGAGAGAGGAAGGAAAAAGAGAGAGAAAGAGAGAGAAACGTCAATTGGTTGCCTCCAATAGGTGCTCTGACCTGGGATTGAACCCACAACCTAGGTATGTGCCCTGGCCAGAGATCAAACCTGAAGCCTTTTTGCGGACACAGGACAACACTCCAACCAACTTAGCCACCCAGCCAGAACTCATGTGTTCTTTAAGGCTGCTCTACCCTTGTTGATTTTGCTGGTGGGGGGGAGGGTCAGAAAGATCTATCCATTGATGTCAAGGGGATGTTAAAATGCCCTCCTATGACTGTGTTATTGTTGATCTCTCCCTTTATGTCCATGAAGATTTGCTTTGTATATTTAGGTGCTCCTATGTTGGGCGCATAAAAGTTTAGTAGGGTCATAATCTCTTGTTGGATTCCTTTGTCATTATGCAGTGTTCTTCTTTGTCTCTAACTATAACCTTGATTTTAAAGTCTCTTTTGTTTGATATAGGTATGCTAACCCAGCATTTTTTTCCTTTCCATATGCATGAAATTTTTCTCCATCCTTTTACTTTCATTGTTTTCATTTAATTAATTTTATTTACTTTCATGTCTTTTGTTCTGAGGTGGGTCTTTTGTAGACAGCATATATATGAGTTTTGTTTTCTTATCCATTTAGCTACCTTATTTTTTTGATTGGATTGGTTAAGCCATTTGCCCCTTAATTCTTTATAACTATGTTCCTCTTTTTTTGTTTTTTCTCTCCTCTTCTTAATGAAGACCCTTTAATATTTCTCATATCACTGGTTTGGTAGTAATGAACTGCTTTAGCTTTTTCTCATCTGGGAAGCTCTTTATTTCATCTTCATTTTTAAATGATACCTTCTGGGGAGCTCTTTGAATCTTGCTTATGTTTTTCACAGTACTTTTCATTATATTAATTTAATTTTTGTGTTAAATGTATTTATTTAAAAATTATAAAATTTTTCTTTTAACATTTATATAGCTTTGATTAAGTTTACTTTACTGGCCATGACTGGGTAGCTCAGTTGGTTAGAGTGCCATCCAGATATGCCAAGATTGGGAGTCTGATCCATGTTCAAGACACATATAAGAATCAACCAGTGAATATATAAATAACTGAAACAACAAATCAATGTTTCTTTCTCTCTCTCTTCCTTCCTCTCTCTCTCTAAAATCAGTTTTAAAAAATGAAAGATTTTTTTAATTAAGATTAATTAAGGTATGTCTATATCAAGGTCCTTGTTAAAATAAAAAATACAGTAAAATAAAATTAGATATTTAAAAATAACTGATAATTTGCTTTTATTTACACCAGGTTTGTAAATACTTTATTTTTAAGATTTAATTTGTATGTTTGGCTTGGCATTGAAGGAACAACCATATATGTTTTCAAATTTTCCTTTCTAGGAAAAATTCAGAGAGGGAATAAAATATTCTGTGGAGATTTTAATTGATTTTTAAAACTCTTTTTTACATACTGAAAAATGTTATTATTAAGAGGCCTGCCCTGGCTGGTGTGGCTCAGTGGGTTAGGCATCATCCTGCAGACTGAAAGGTCACTCGTTTGATTCCTGATCAGGGTTGTGGGCCCAGGCCCTAGTTAGGGGTGTGCGAGAGGTTGCCAATCTATGTTTCCCTTGCACATCAGTGTTTTCTTCCCTCTCTTTCTCTCTTCCTTTCTCTCTCTCTAAAAATAAATAAATAAAATCTTTTTTAAAAAGGCCTTCTTTCTGTAGGGAAGTCTATAAATGTTAGTATAAATAATGGTTTCAACTTAAAATATTTGAAGAAAATGATCAGGTTACAAGATTTATCCCTTAATCTTGAAATGACTTATTATGATCATTCTTTTTTTATCTTATTGCAGTTTATTTGCCAATACTCCTTGTCAGCTATATAAAAACATAAAAATTATCAAGGAAGATTACATCCTCAATTGAAACACCATTGGGCTGAATCAGATTTGCATGAAACAAATATTTCAGAGATACAAACTTCCACAATACACTCTGTGAAAGTAGCCACAAATTTTATTTGAGTATACGTACTCTATAGTCAAATTGTTTGGGTTGGAAACAGAGCTCTGCCCGTACCAGCAAGCTGTACAACTCTGAGTCAAGTTATATTGACTCTGTCATTTCTAAAAATTTTAGTACCTAGAGTCTACAAATGCTGAGGATAATATATATCAATACATATAAAGGAGTTAGAAGAGTACCTAGCTATTAGTGGTTAATAAGTAATGATTATTATTCATAATTTTATTTTGTTCCAGAGGTATTTGCTACGTGTATATGCCAATGTATATAACATATATGTGTATATAACATTGTTATGTGTATTAATATGTACTGAATATGGTACTCCTAATTTTCAGTTTATTATGAAAGTAAAATGTTTTCTTTGGAAAGTACAAAAAGGAAATAGAATTAGAATAAAAATATGCCAAGTTTTACCGTATAGAAGCAACCATTGGTATCAGTTATACCTAGTCTTTTTCATGAATATTAAAATGTAAATTTTAATGTCTAAAGTAATAATATTTAAGTAAAAATAGATGGATTTTGTTACCCATACATCACAAAACTGTAGTTATTTTGTTAAAGCTTTTAAATTCTGAGATGATGCAGGCATAAAACTTTGGCTAAAGTGTAGTTCAAAAATATGTTGTTATGTGAAATAATCAGATTATGAAAATATTTAAAGACTCCAGTTTCATATCTCTTAGATTTTTTTTAAAAAGTCTTGCTTACTTTCTTCATTAGTTAACTTTTCACAGCTGGCAGAAAGTGAACTTGAGGAATTTCCCATAATTAATTTTATGAAACTAAATACCAGTAGGTAGGTGCATATTACACACTGGCAGAATTGCATGTAATGTGTAAAATTAAGTATAGTTTTGGTTTAATCATCCATCTATACTCATTCCTTAAAATCACTTGTTATCTTAAAAACAATTCTATATTTTAATCAGATTTTTGATAAATTGATTCATCACTCTTGGTACTCCATCCATTACATTTGGCTAAGAATGATATGCTTTCATGCATTCCACTATGTCTACACATGTGGATGCCTTCCAATGAAAATATTAGTTTCCTTGCTTTTCCCATAGTATATAAAAAGATTTTATAAACATTTAGAGGTACTGTCTTTTGTGTGAAGATATTTTATTGTAAATAAAGCATGTTAAGATTAGATTTCCCCAAGGATATTTCCATCTAAAATACCGCTTCTTTACATGGCCTTATTTGTACACTTGTTAGTAATTATGTCCTCATAGCTCTGAAACTGATGGAGAGATACATAATTTAAACAGCATTAAAAATTCTAAACCCAGACAATGTAAAAGACCACCTAATAGATCAGTAGAGATTAATCAGTGATTTGGGACAAAGCCATGCTTTAAGAAATTGATATTTAAAAGTCAATTAATTTTAAATTAATTTGGGACTAATAATAAATTTATGCTACCATGATAAATTTAGTCAGTTCATATACTTTATAAAAAATTGGTGTTGCCTTATTCTCATAATAGATATAATACCATATTCTCTAAAAAATTGAAAAATAAGATATTATAAGGTGAAAAATTAACAGCTTCACAATCCCATCTCCCAAAAATAACTACTGTATTTTTTTAGAAAATTGATCTTAGAGAAAGAGGAAGGGAGAGAGAGAAAAACATTGATTTGTTGTTACACTTACTTACACATTCATTGGTTGATTCATGTATGTGCCCTGAGAGGGACTCAAACCCACAGCCTTGGCATATTGGGAGATGCTCTAACCAACTGAACTACCCAGCCAGGGCCAATGCTTTATATACACAAAGATAATCTCTAGATTTAAGAAGTATTTTATTCGTGATTCAGAATAATCACAATTGTTACTAGCTCTTTTATTGGCTAGAAATATGGCAATATGAAAAGAAAACATTTATTTCTAGGTTCTAAGTGATGGCAAATGATACCACATTTTAATCTAATGAAATGCTTGCAAAAACCCAAAAATGATTAACTTAAAAAGCCATCAATTTTAGAAATCCAAAAAATGAAAATCCAATATTTTTTCAGAAAATGAATTTCTTTTAAAATCACTTATATCAGCAGAGTTGAAGCATGGTAGATACTCAGTAAAGAAGTGTATATAGCATTTTAATAATTTATGCTAAGGTGTTGATGATTCTAAGTGACAGTTCTCACAGTGAGCATTCTAAATCATCTATCTTCACATTTTCCTTAGGTCATTTACCAAAAATGTGCAAGACATTATAATGAGTACATGGAAAGCTAACAAAATGTATTTTTTATTTTTTAATTACTTTTTATTGATTATGCTATTACAGTTGTCCTGATTTTTCCCTCTTTGCTACCGCCCACCCAGCAACCCCCACTCCCTCAGCCCATCCCTACACCATTGTTTGTTTCCACAGGTCATGTGTGTAAGTTCTCTGGCTACTCCATTCCCTATACTGTACTGTACATCCCTATGGCTATTCTGTAACTACCTATTTTCACTTCTTAATCCCGTTACCTCTTTGCCTATTTCCCCACAGCTCCCTCCCATTTGGCAACCATCAAAACACTCTCCCTATTCATGATTCTGTCTCTGTTCTTGTTTGCTTAGTTTGTATTTTAGATTCATTTATTGATAGATACGTATTTATTGCCATGTTATTCTTTGTAGTTTTGGTCTTCCTCTTTTTCTTAAATAAATCCCTTTAACATTTCATATAATAATGGTTTGGTGATGATGAACTCCTTTAGTTTTTTTCTTCTCTGGGAAGTACTTTATCTGCTCTTCAATTCTAAATGATAACTTTGCTGACTAGAGCAATCTTGACTTTAGTTCTCTGGTTTTCATTACTTTGAATATTTGTTGCCAGTCCCTTCTAGCCTGCAAAGTTCCTTTTGCGAAATCAGCTGATAGTCTTAGGGGAACTTCCTGGAGGTGACTAACTGCTTTTGTCTTGCTGCATATACTAATCTGTCTTTATCTTTAACCTCTGGCAGTTTAATTATGATGTGTCTTGGAGTGGGCCTCTTTGCATGCATCTTGTTTGGGACTCTGTGCTTCTTGTACTTGCATGTCTATTTCCTTCCCAAAGTAGGGCAGTTTCCTTTCATTGTTTTTCTTCAAACAGACTTCCAAATTCTTGCTCTTTTTATTCTCATTCTGGCACGCTTATGATGCAAATTTTGGAATGTTTAAAGTTGTCAAATAGGCTGCTTGCACAATCCTCTTTTATTTTTTGGATTCTTTTTTTCCTCCTGTTGTACTGATTGGTTGTTTTTTGCTTCTTTATGTTACAAATCATTGATTTGATTCTCAGGTTCATCCACTTCACTGTTGTTTCCCTGTGAATTGTTCTTTATTTCAATTAGCGCATCCTTAATTTTTGACTGGATCATTTTTATGCTATTGAGGTCCTCACTAAGTTCCTTGAGCATCCTGATAACCAGTGTTTTGAACTCTGCATCTGATAGATTGCTCATCCCCTTTTGGTTTAGTTATTTTTCCAGAATTTTGATCTGTTTTTTCATTTAGGTCATGTGTCTTTGTGTCCTCATCTTGACAGCTTCCCTGTGTTTGTTCCTGTGTCTTAGGTAGAGCTGCTATGACTCTCTTTCTTGCTAGCATGGCCTAATGTAGTAGGTGTCCTGTAAGGTCCAGTGACATAGCCTCCCCTAATGCCCTAGCTGGGTACTCAAGGTGCACCCTCATGTACGTTGAGTACATTTTCCTCTTGTAGTTGAGTCTTGATTACTATTGGCAGATCAATGGGTGGGATTTACCTAGACCAGTCAGCAGCAAGGACTGGCTGTGACCACTGACCACCAATCTCCGCCCTCTGTGGGAGATCAGCTGCAGCTGTGCAGGGGCAGGGTGGTGGTGCTCTGACATGGTCAGTAGCTGTCCACTGAGTGCATAGGCTCTGGGGTTTCCTGGGTGATGCAGGCCAAGGCCAGCCCCTGCCTGTGTTCTGCCCGGGGTCACCCTGCAAGAGCTATAAAACATTCTGTGTATCTACTACTTGTGCTGGGCTTGGAGATCCTGAGGTGAAGCCAAACTGTGAATCTAGTCTGGTTGGTGCTAGTGCCGGGCCTGGGGCCACTTAGTGACAGGAAGAGGGCCTTGGGACTCACTGAGTCTGGCTGTTGCTTGTTAGATAAGATTTAGAAAGTTGTGAAGCATGAGCCAAGGGAAGCCATTTGTATGGAAAAGTCATGGTTAACAGCTTGGGTGGGCTCATAAGTTGGGTGAGATGGACTCTCAGGTCATCTCCAGGGTGGGGCTAATAGTGTTAGCCAGGCTGATAGAGTTTCAGAAATGGCTGCAGCCTGCTTGCTCTTTGATTCTGTGGAGGGAGGGCTCAGAAAGGGACAATGACCTCTGCTTACCTTTGTGTACAGAGAAAGCTGTCCCCCAGCTCTCACCTTGATGCCAGACACTTCAGTCCCTCCCTGTATGCCACTGGTGCCTTCAAGCTGCTGTCCCTGTGCTAGCGTTCAGAGAGAGTGAACCTTAGTAAGTCCATGTGTGGGTTCTTTAAGGAGAACTGCTTAGAACTGTAGAAGTTTCTTCCACAGACTCAAATGCTGTTGCTTTTCACAGCCGGAAGTTATGAGGACTTATGTTCCTGGCATGGGAACCCTGGGCTAGGGGGCCCAGTGTGGGACTGGGACTCCTCGATCCTGAGATATCCCTCCCAAATTTTTATCCACCACACCTTTTTAAGCGGCCAGACCATTCTGCATCTTTGCCCCTCCTACCAGTCTTGATGAACATGGTGTCTTTAATCCTGTAGTTGTCAGACTTCCATTCAGCTCGATTTCTGTCAGTTGTGTGGTGGTTGTTCTATATATTAGTTGTAATTTCAATGTGGTCGTGCAAGGAGGCAAGCTGTGTTTACCTATACCGCCAACTTTGCAATTTGTTAATTTTTCTCTTTTTTTTTTTCCATTTATGAGCCCACTGCTTCTCAACTGTTTCTACATAAAGGCAAACTTGGAAACTGAAGGAAATGGAAAAAGCTACTTCACAGCCTGTCCTGACTCCCAGGCTGAGGAGATTAATTTTGGTGTAATAATTGGGAAGTTGTGCCCAGGTCCATTGCTTACTTTCTTGACTTTCTTCAAATAACAACTTTCTTAATATACTAAACTTTTGACTCAATCTAAGTAAAAAACAAGACCGTTAAAACCTGGATCTTATTATGAGAAATATTCCTCCCTCCTGAAATCTAAGCTTAAAGCTTACCAGTACTTTCTGCAGTGCCCCTACTATCTACCCTTCCTGTTCATACCCCTCACTAATTTGCTCTTTTTGTTTACTTGAAATTGCCAGCGAAATGCATAGTCCCTTCAAACTTGCTCCCCTACCTTCAGTATCAGTTATTAATAGCACCCACAAAAAACAAACTTGAAACTTCCAAGCTAGTTTTACAAAGTTTAAACTTCTTTTTCACTTCTTCCTTGACCACACATTTGCCTAGGCTTCATGGATCTGTTCTTGGGGCCTTTCTTGTGCATTTATTCCTTTGCACTCTGCCTGCTTTCATTCTGGCAGGATTCTGCACTAGCCTTTAGAATGACACTGTGTCTTCAGTCTCTTTCTCCCGAGATTACTAAGTGTTTCTTTAGTTATTAGAATAGTTAATACTTCCTCCCCATTCTAGACTTCAAAGTTTAATTAATACTACCTATGAGTAGTTTATTTACCGTTCAGGATTAAGACTTAAAAGATAAATTGACTTGGAGTAATGCAGGGATTTTTAAAGACTGGTACTTTATAGTTTATTGGGTGAAACTGTAAAAACTTGTCACAGCCATACCATCTTGTGATTAAAATATTCTGTTATTTTTTAAGTACTGAAAGAGGATTCTCAGTCATGTATTGGCCAATAAAATATTAGCTCAAGCATTTATACACTTAAGTAAAAGCTGTTTAGATGGAATATTCTTTAAAAATATTCCTGCTAAATCAGTTAATCTTTTGATCTACTTTTTCTTGTCTACTTCAGCTTTTTGTGCCCTGGTTATGATAAACAAAAGTCTTTAATATGGTTCTCTTTGTGGTGAGGCATCATTGCTTAGCAGGTAGAGTTAATGAGGCTAAGGAAATTGATCTGACTTCCCAATGGATCACTTATCTTCCTGTTAGTCTGTACTCACAGACTGTCCTTCAAAACATGGCCAACCATTTAAAAAATGTTAGTCATGAGCGAGACAGAGAAGGGGAGTCAGAATGGCTCAGTGGCAAATCATTCTAAAACAAGTTAAGGCGCATGCCCCTACCAGAAGTGGTTAAGAGTTTCATTTTCTTTCACATATGAGTAACTCAGCATTTACTGAATTTCAATAATTTGCTGCAGATTCTGCCTCTTTGGCTTCAACAGTATTAGTAGCTATTCTATCTTATTTCTCTGGCCTTTTTTTTTTTTTAAGTATATTTTACTGATTATGCTATTACAGTTGTCCCAATTTTAATTTTACCCCTTTGCTCCCCTCCACCAGGTTCTCCCTTTTACTCCAGCAATCCCCGCCCCCCCAGCCTTTGTTCATGTCTGTGGGTCATGCATACAAGTTCTTTGGCTTCTCCATGTCCTGTACTGTCTTTAACCTCCCCCTGTCTATTTTCTACCTGCCATTTATGCTTCTTAATCCTTGTACCTTTTCCCCCATTCTCCCCCTTTCCCCTCCCCACTGATATACCTCCACGTGATCTCCATGTCTATGATTCTTTTCCTGTTCTATTGTTTTCCTAGTTTGTTTTTGTTCAAATCTTTTAAAATCTTAAAGAAATTATTTATTTATTTTTAGAGAGAGGGGAAGGGAAGGAAAAAGAGAGGAAGAGAAACATCAATGTATGGTTGCCTCTTGCATGCCCCCTACTGGGCACCAGGCCCACAACCCAGGCATGTGCTCTGACTGGGAATCGAATGGGCAACCCTTTGGTTTGCACTCAATCCACTGAGCTACACCAGCCAAGCTGTTTTTGTTTTTTAGATTCAGTTGTTGATAGTCATGAGTTTGTTGTCATTTTAATGTTGATTGTTTTGATCTTTTTCTTAAAAGATCAAAATATGTTCCTTTAATATTTCATGTAATAATGGCTTGATGATGATGAATTCCTTTAGCTTTACCTTGTCTGGGAATCACTTTGTCTGCCCTTCAGTTCTAAATGATAGCTTTGCTGGATAGAGTAATCTTGGTTGTAGGTCCTTGCTTTTCATCACTTTGAATACTTCTTTGCCAGCCCCTTCTTGCCTGCAAGGTGTCTTTTGAGAGATGAGCTGACGGTCTTATGAGAACTCCTTTGTAGGTAATGCTCTGCTTTTCTCTTGCTGCTTTTAAGATTCTCTCTTTATCTTTAGCCTTTGGGATTTTAATTATGATGTGTCTTGGTGTTTTCCTCTTTGGGTCCATCTTGTTTGGGACTCTCTGTGCTTCCTGGACTTGCATGTCTATTTCCTTCACCAAATTAGGGAAATTTTCTTTCATTACTTTTTCAAATAAGTTTTTAATTTCTTGCTCTTCCTCTTCTCCTTCTGGCATTCCTGTGATTCAGATGTTGGCCCTTTTGGAAGATGTCCTGAAGTCTTCTTATATTCTCCTCATATATTTTTTTTTGAATTCTTATTTCTTCATTCTGTTCTGACTGAATATTTATTGCTTCCCTATGCTTCAAATAATTGATTTGGATCCCATTTTCCTTCCCTTCACTGTTGATTCCCTGTGGATTTTTCTTATTTCAATTAGTGTAGCCTTCATTTCTTCCCTTACATTTTTACCATAATCAGTGAGTTCTCTGAGCATTCTTATCATCAGTGTTTTGAACTCTGTGTCTGATACTTTGGCTATCTCTGTTTTGCTTAGTTCTTTTCTTGTAGTTTTGTTTTGTTCTTTCATTTGGGCCATATTTCTTTGTCTCCCCAACTTGGCAACCTCTAAGTTTGTTTCTGTGTATTAGGTAGAGCTGCTTTGACTCCCTGTCTCATCACACCTGTTAAGTTGTAAGGGGCAGAACCTTAGGTGTGTGCTAGGGCGAGACAACCTGCTTCATCACTTTGTGGTGCTGTGTGGGGAGGAGGGATAGGAGAGAGGACAATGCTGCTGCTTGGCTTGTAGAGGTTTGCCTGGTACTCGCCCCATTTCCAATGACTTCACCTGCTTCCCGTATGCGACTGGTGCCCATCTAGCTGCTGCCCAGATGCTGAATCACAGAGTGGGTGGGTTTACTTACATTCTAGGACCACACAAGTCCTTTAAACGGACACTTCTGAGAAACCAGCCACCCCAACCCCCACTGGTTTTTACAGCCAGAAGTTGTGAGGCTTATCTTACATGGAAACCTGGGTTGCACTGGTGTGGCCTAGGGCTGGGATCACTTGCTCCCAAGGTATCCCTCCCAATTTTTATCCATCACACGTGAATGTAGCACCACCTGTTCTGCTGCACAGCTGCTGCCTCCCTTCACAGCACCATGTCCTCTCTGCCCCAGGTTTTCCATCTCCGCTCCTACGCATCTGGATAAATGTTGCTTCTTTAAATCCTTGTTTGTCTGACTTCTACATAGTTTGATTTTCTGGCAGTTTTGGATGTTTTTGTTTTAAAGTTAGCTGTGATTCTTCTTGTGGTTGTGAGAGGAGGTGAAGACTGTCTGATTACATCTCCATCTTAATGAGAATTCCCCTTATTTCTCTGGTCTTTAAAAACTGGATGGCTTATTGAATTTACTGAGAGGCAGTGTTTTGAGATAAAAAGGACATGGTTTTTGGAGTCCTATTCTCTGCTGTACTTCTATCACAAATCAGTTGTGTGACCTTGGTTAAATATCTTAACTTTCAAGTCTTTCTTCCTTCCTTTTAAAAAATACCTACTTCATATCATTGTAAGAATTATGATACTGCATATAAGTCACCAAGAACAAAGTAAGTACACAATGAATGCTGAAGGTGTGTACTTGTCTTCTCTGCACATAAATAAATCTAATCAATTGGTTAGTAGAGTTTTATTTGGATACAATTTATTTAACGTCTACTTGGTGCCAAGGATGTTGTGAGGTATTTTATATGTGGTCTGTCCTGAGTAAGTCCAGTAATTGTTAATATAATGAGAATAGCTTGCACAATATTGATGTAACCTGTCAACCAAGGAGAGTGGACTGGAATGTGCATGTGTGAACACTGACAACTTCACTGTACTAGTCAACAGGGTCCGTGGATGATGCCAGAGTGAGCATGTGTACTGTGTGGCTGTCACATTCAAAATGACTGAGCAGGTAGAGCAATGAATCACCTCAAATTTTGCATTAAGCTTGAACATTGCTCCATGGAAACTATTTGGATGAACCAGAAGGCTGCAGCTATGGGCAATTGGTGATTGGCAGCCTCATCACAACAGTGTGCCCACTCATGTGTCATGTCTCATGCAGAGTTTTTTGGTAAAACATCAAATTACCCAGGTGACTCATCCCCATTACAGCCCAGATTTGGCTCCCTACACCTTCTGGCTTTTCCCCAAACTAAAATCACCTTTGAAAGGGAAGAGATTTAAGACTGTCGATGAGATTCAGGAAAATGTGACAGGGCAGCTGATGAAGATTGGGAGAACAGAGTGAGGTCCCAAGGTACCTACTTTGAAGGGAACTGAGGCATTATTGTCCTATGTACAATGTTTTTTGTATCTTCTATCTTCTTCAATAAGTGTCTCTATTTTTCATATTAAATGGCTGCATACCTTCTGGGAAGACCTCATATATATTATCTCTACTCCTCATGATAACCTCAAAAGATCATTTATAATTATCATTTCCTTTAAGATGAAGAAACTGAGATAAGTTGCCGCTGTCTGGGATGCATTGTTTTAACCTAAGCATAATATACAGAAAATTGGGGATATAGGAATGTTTCTAGGGTACTGGTTTTTAAATATTATAGTTTAATAGTTACCTAAGAGTAAGGTTGAGGGGAGGGAGTGTTAATTAAAAAGGCAAATTCCTGGGGTCTACTTGCAAGGATCCTGGGTCTCTGGGTAATGCGTAGGAAAATGCAGTTTTAACAAACTGCTCATGTCATTTTAGTGCAGTTGGTTCTTTGGAAAACACTCGGATACATATTGGTCTATGCATCACACCTTAGTGTGGTTCATCCATTCTATACCCCAAGCTCTAAATTGTGGTAGGAGGAGGAGGATTCAGAGGCAGGCTAGTATCTGCAGGCTGAAATTGAATTTGCCTTTGTAAGTAACACTCCCCTCACTTTCAACTCTTCTTCATCACCTTAAGATACGTATTCTCTGGTAATACCTTCATACCCTACCTGCAATTATTGATGTCTTCAGTTGACCTTTGTTGATACAGGCTCAAGGTAACTGTGTCAGCAGCAAACAGATGAGAAGGAACAGAGATGGAACCCTTAGAGAGTAATTGTAACCATTGTCCTGAAAAACTATCATAAACTGTAATCTCTTGCAACCTCAATTTTATTAATTATAAATGAGGATGACATTTGTATTAGAAAGTTATAGTAAGGATTACCACACTATCACATGGTAGCTATTTGTAAATGGTAGCTATTGTTATTACTTATTTAATTTTGTTGAGATATCAAATGTGATAACCCATATTAAAGCACTATGAGCTCTCACACTAAGAAATCTTTCCCTCCAACATAATCTTTTGTAGAATGAGATGAAAGCTATGGACCAGCACCATCAAATGAAAATACAATGCTAGTCACATAGGTAATTTTGAATTTTTTAGTTAAAAAAAAAAACACATTAAAAAACAGCTGAAATTAATTTAATAACCTTTTAACCAAATATAAAAATTTTATAATGCCAACATGTGATCAATATAAAATTATTAATGAGGTATGGTACATTATATTTTTCATACTGAGTCTTCAAAATCTAGTGTGTATTCTTACACTTCTATTATATGTCGATTTGGGCACTAAATTTCAAAGGTAAAGTGAATTGTAGTCTTACCCAGACAATAATGTTTAATAGAAATAGGTTACCCTGCTTGTGTTTTTAAATTTAAATTAATTAAACTTATATAAAACAAAAAAAAATCAGTAAGTCAGTTGCAATAGCCACATTTCGAATGTTCGGCAGCCACATGTGGCTTAGTGGCTACCACTTTGGACAGGGCAGTTTTGGATCTTCTCTAGAACGTTCGTACTTCTAGGGGCTCCACGGACCCCGTGAAGTTGATCCTTGCTCTACACGTCGTCCCTTGGTTCAGAATTGTCCTTTTCACGTTTTATAAGCAAACTCATAGTTTAAAAAAGTCAACAAGTTACTTTCCATGGGTTCAATGAATATTTTTCAATTTTACTTACGAATAAACTCCTCGGACTAAATCGAAGCAGCTTTATACAAAACTTTATTGGAAGTGGGCTATTATTCACTTGGATTTAGAAAAATAAGCTGAGGACACAGTAGTTCAACTTTTGGCCGCTGCTCTTTATCACTGCGTTCTGATGTGAACACAGGGTTTAACTTCTAGATATTAAAGTTGCTGATTTTCACTATCCTGACAAGCTAACTTGACGGTTTGTGCTTCTCAGGAAACTTTAAGCTCTCTCTCAAAAACAAACGAACAAATCCAAAACAAAAAACCACACACACACAAGTAACAGGCAGTGGCCGTTAAACTTGCATAGATGGGGATTTATCCAAAGCCCCCTTCTATTTTTAGACAAAGCAACTGCTTGCCAATTCAGTTTTTGGAGAGAAAAATGCATCCAATGCAAAACAAACTCGCGGAGCAGACGTTTGCTAGGCACTGCTCGAAAATTCTTAAGACTACTCCCACCAAAACTCGGTAGCGCAATTGTTTTTTCCGCGGAAGCTTCAGCTCGCCCCAGCAAGCCCGAGCGCTAGGCTCCGCAACTGACTACTCCGTCCGCGCCGCGAGGTCTCGCCCAGCCCAAGGGCGAGGCCGGGAGCGAAGGGGGCGTGCTCCGCTCGGGGGGCGGGGCCGTGGGGGGTTGAGCCAAGAGGCGGAAGTTGTGAGGGGTTGTGAGGACGGCGCAGGCACTACGAATCACTTGTCAGCGCTCCTCTGAGGTGGAGGCTTCGCGTCGCTGGACCAGAGGTGAGTGGCCACCCGCTGGGGGTGCGCGTCCCCGAGTCTGGGTGAAGGGGGGCGGGGGATGTAGCGGTCCCCTCGCGCTTGGCGCGAGGGAATCCCTGCTGGGGGCAGAGGGGGCGCCCCTTGAGCGGGGCGGTTTCTCAGGTGTTTTCTGGACGCGGAGCGGTGGAGGTGGGAGAGTGGAGTGGGAAGAGGAGCGCTGGGGAAAGGGCAGCACGGTAGTGGGCGCGAGGCCAGTGGACGAGCTTTGGAGGTCCCCGGAGCCCAGTCCGGCTGGGACGTGCGCTGCGAAGGCAGGGATGCAGGAGCCGGGCGCCCTGGATAGCGAGGCCGGGCGCAGAAAGGCCCCCGGCACCCTGCACAGACCCGCCCGCCGGCTCCGGGCAAGGGTCTGGGCGTCCAGGTCCACCCACGCCCTGCGCGAATCTCTAGGGGAGTGTGGGAAGGAAGCCGTACTCAATGGGAATGGCGTGTTAGTTTTTGTTTGCTCTCACGCTACTGAGAAGCTTTTATTCCCCCCCTCCCCATATAGTTAGGATTTCGCAACCTGTTTGGGGAAAACTGCCGTGCGTCCGGAAATAAACCTCTTTTAAAAAAACCAAATCTGTCGTGAACGCCAGGTTTATTAGTACTTGCGTCGTCGTTGTGGCTTTTGTAAGACTGTGTCTTCAGTGCGCTTGACAATAAGTGGAAAAAGGAAGGGCGTACAGCCAGGGCAGAGCTTGGAAAGAAAATTCGGGGCTGCGCTGGGCAGGGCAGGGCTAGGGTGTGAACGCCAGATCCTAGCCCAAGTCCGCCTTCCTGACCGGGAGGCCGTCAGAACCCGCCTGCCACGGAAACAGCCGGCTCTGGAGCCTTATTTGGCAAACAGGGCTAGGCGAGAACATCTGCTGGAAAACTGTCTCTTGGCGGCTTTCGACCTGCGCCTGTGGCCGCAGTTCTTCAGCCCTACCTCCACTGTCTCACAGTGGGGAAGAAAGAGAATCTCAACATACTGCTCCTTAATTTCAGACCTTTGTTACCCTGAGCAGTTCGTCACAAATTCTCTTTTCCCCCTTCTCATCCTTCAAAGAAACGAATAGGAGTGTGGGAAATGACCAGCCTTCCTTCCCAAGTCCCGGGGTGAATACATTGTTTAGACTTTCCCTAAGAGAAAATCCAGAACTGTGCAGAAGTTCCAACATTTTGTGAGTTTGAAAGCAGAATAGGCTGCTATTTCCTGCCTGCTTGGTATTTTAGGAAGAGTTTGGGCGCTAATAACCAGTTGGAGACTTGGAAAAGGCCAGTATTATTAGCGTTGCTTAAGGGATCAGAATATTGTAAGGCAGTAAAGCTAGCAGGGGGAGATACTAGAAACGACACTGATTGGAAATGAAATGACACTAGTTTTGTAGTGTAGCTATATGACCTTGCCAGTGCTAGAAATTTTGCTAACAAACGGGAGAAGTCAGGAAGGGAATTCCCAAGTAAAAAGACCTTGAATATGTGTGCGTGGATACATAAACACATTTTCTTGTAGGGAACAGTGAGGCCAGAAGTTGTTGAGCCTAAAGGTTAAAAGATTGAAAGAGAAGGGAGGGCAGGCTGCCTGTGAAATGTCTGTTGGCTTTATACACTTTTGATTTGTATAATATGTCAATATCAAAACAATCTTTTCTAGTTCTGCGAAAATCTTCTCTGTTATTATTACAGGGGGTAGGAATTAAATTATATGTGGCTCCTTCTTAGCTCCCTACTACTCATTTTTCAGGTATATCTAACAGTTTGGCTTCTGGGTTGGCCTTTGGCTTTTCAAGGCCCTGTGCCTATTATATCAGTGTTGAAGTAATGTATTCTTACATAGGACTTCTTCTTACATAGGACTTCGGTGTACTGCCATGCCAATGGGAAAACTCATTTAGTTTCTAGATAGATGCTGTGCAGATTTTCACTGATTTTATTTTTCTTTAAGTCCCAGACTTATTTGACAGTTTTCCTCACTTTCCCTTTATGAAAAAGATGCAATGTGTTTGCTTTTAATATACCCAGTGGTTCAAATATCTACATCTGCCACTATCAATTTGGTATGATGGGATAGAAATTTTGAATGGGTTAAAAAATAATTTAAGACAGGGTGATTTAGTTGAACAGCACAGATTTTCTAAGACAGTATGTCTTAAACAGCTTTTTTTTTAAAAAAAAAAAGTGGTTTTAAAATTATTAAATTATTCATGTGTTATATTTTTGATATTTTTAAAGAGAGAAATAGTTTGTTTCTTAGTATTACCAGTACATCTTAGAAAATTTCCATTCCTCCCATTTTCTCCCACTCACCTGTAACTGCCATAACAACCAGCCACAAACTCCAATGCATACTTTTTTGCTTTAGTTTTTGTTATATAAAAACACTACCATGAGAGTCAACATGAGCACACTTACAGCCAAACACACAAAAGAAGGCACTAAAGTGCTGATTCTTTTCTAAAGCTTCTGTTCCCTTTCATGCATTAAATACTCCTGCCATGCTTAGTCAGTCTCACTTTGGTAAATAAATGCTCACCTTCTACTTTGTCTGGTGAGGTGTGTACATAAACAAGAAGCAGGCTCTGCTTGAAATATCATGGTGTTGCCTATCATGGCCTGTCTGAAGAAAAAGTAAGTATTACTTTAAGTGTGGAGTATATCACATCCCTCTAAGAGGAAATTCAAGTTGTAGCTTATGATTGGAGAGAATAGTTTTGCACATTAAGAAAAAACTCATTTTAGAGCATTTAGTAAGCATGAATGAGAGTATGAATTAGCATTCCTTTTCATGTGTTACAGTAATTTAGAATTTAAGTAAGTGAAATTGAAGGACTCTTGCCAATTACAGGCAAAAGAATGTATGAGGTAGAGGACAGGAGAAAACTATTTTGAATTAAACTTGAAATAAAATCTTGTTCTTTTTTACATATAACAAAATGTAAAGTACTTTGAGTTAAAGTTTGTATGCAAGAAGCCACAAATTGTAGCAAGTTGTAAAACTGATCAAGTGTGTAGAAATATATTCTGATGTGGAATTTTTATACTATGGAAGTTGGCATGAGTTTAGAAATTGTATATTAGCTCATATATTTCTTTTTTTAGGTTGAAGTAAGAACTTAATATAGACTTTTTCTCGGTAGCCCTTCACTTCCCCACAAACAAAATACTGAACATAATTTACTTGGGTTTATATTAAATGCATTTAAATATATAATAGGGCTTTAAATAAACATTTTTTAAACCATTTGTATTTCTTTTCACAGTTTCACTTTTTGGGATTGGACTTTGAGCCATTAGAACCATGAGCAACTACAGTGTATCCTTGGTTGGCCCAGCTCCTTGGGGTTTCCGACTGCAAGGTGGCAAGGATTTCAACATGCCTCTGACAATCTCTAGTGTAAGCAATCTTTACAGATTTTGTTACAGATGTTCATTCAGTGCTTAATTCTGGAAACCTCAAGACTAATTATCTCTGGATGACCTGTTATGTACTTTCTACAATTGCTTATGGGATTTGATCTGAACAGACCTAGTTACCTGTAATAAAAGATGTGGTGGAAGGGAAGTTAGCAAGGATAATTAATTTCACTTTGGTTATTTTCAGTTTCCCTTCATCATCTTAATGATAAAATGGAAAGCATTTAATTAGGGGATAGCCTTCAGATCTTTCAACTGTAATTACTTTCGAGAATTCTCTGGATCTTACTTAGTTTCTTCATAAGTAACATTGGAAACTTGTACTATGGAATTTCTTGGTCCCTTTCAGTTCCAATGCTATTTATTAAAAACTGTTGATCAATATTAATGAAATGACTGTCTTTGACATTATTCTTCAGTTTACTTTCTGGTGAAGGTGATAGCCCATAGTAAAATGGCTAAAAGCTACTTACCTTTAAAGAAGAAATGAGAGTCTTGGCTCTCCAACTAGTCAGTTTATGAATAATTGAGATTTGGCTGTTTACACTAGTATGAGTTTAGTTTGTATGGATTATGTATATACATTTTAAGGATGTTTTCTTTGTGATGATGAAGGGACCAATTATAACTTTCATTTATTGGGGCTTGACTGTATCAGGTACTGTTTCAGTTTCATCATCAGTAGGTAATTATTGCTCTTAATTACTTGTATAACTTTCCAGAGGTTTTTATTTTATTTATTTTTTGTATACTGAAATAAATGTGAACATTTACTACCCTTTACTTATATGGTAGTGTATTGTACACAGTGTTTCACACTGTGCTTTTTCTCAGCAGTTTACCATGAAGAGCTTTCCCTATTAATATGTTGAGGGATGTATTTTTTTAACAACTAGATAGAATTTTCATGTAGGGAGGTAACATTTATTTAACCATACACTATTGAAGGGCATTTACATTGCTTCCAATATTCCTGTTACAAACAGTGCTGCAGTGGATACCATATCTACATAATTTTACATATATATGTATATAATTTTGATAGGTCATGCTAATTTACACTTTTGTGCAGTACATAAAAATAGTTATCCCTCCCCCTTCCCCAGATGGCCTTACTGTCAAATTTTGGGATTTTTGCTAAGTGCTTTATGTGCGTCATCTTCTTTAATACTCATGCCATCCTGCCAAATAGTGGTATTATTCCCATTGTCCAGAACTGTCTATGAGCTCACATGACTGGTGTGGAAGAACTGGCTTTCAAGCAATTACGTTATGCTGCCTACCTAATAATGAACCTTATCTTAAATTTAAGTAGATTGTTTCTGTAATCAGACATTTAGAAGGTTATTATTTTGTTTAATTACATAAGTGTATATTTACACACACTGGTTCTTACAATATATATTTAATTTGATTTTGAAAGATTAAAAATAAGTTTGTAACACTTACATGTCTATTAAAATACTGAAATCCCATCTTAGTAATGAAATGGTTCTGGCTGTGTATTTATAAATAGTTGTCACTAATTTATCACTACTTTCTGTCTGGATTTCAGTTTTTCAGATTTTACAAGGAAATACACACATGTAATCCAGCCTGCAAGTTTTAAGACTTTTTGTGGTTGGATGAAATTTTAAAAGTAAAGCATCCATGTAAAAATGTGCCTTGTGATTTATTGCTGTTTGAGTGAGGCAATTTTTTTTCCTACTGAAGAACTATTATGAGGAATGGAACAACATTTCAATATTTTCCATTTTTAGGTTTTGTTAACATTATTTCATATTAAATTTGAGTATCCTACTTTTTGATAATAGACTATAAAAAGTTTTTTTGTTAACAGTACTTCCATTTTCGCTGGAAAAAAAAAAAGTCCAGAAGTAAATTGATGCCTAAATAAAACAAATTTAATTATCACTTTGTTGTTTGGTAATAGAAATGCAAATTGTAGGTAAATATGTGGTACCATGCTTTTTAAAAAGTTTTCTGTGCTTCAGTTCCCTGGCAGAGAGTTTGAGGCACTAGCTCCATGTTGTGATGCTGATAAAACAGAACACTGTGTACATACATACGTGCCCTCCCCTGGCACAGAAGAAATGCTTTCCTTGTGTAGACAGAGTGCTAATTAAAGGATTTTGAACATACTGATTAAAAGAAGCCTGGTAACAAAGCTGCTGAGTTATTTCTGTTCTCTTACAAAAGTCTCTGCTATCTCCTGTGACCTTTTTGGGCCTTGTGCAGTGGGGCATGCAATTCATTCTAGACTGGAGAGGATGGGAAGGGGGGGCGGAGAGGAGGGAATGTTGGCTCAACTGTCCTGCTGGGCTCTTGGCTTTCCATTGTAGTTATTTTTAACCCCTTGTGTGGTTCAAACATGCCTAGTAACATTGCCTAATAAAGGTGTATGCCTAGTAATTAATTTATATTATTTCAGTAAAATTATTAATGTTATACTTCATTCTTATTAGTTCTCCGGTTATATTTATTCTGCCTTTTATGCAATACATTAATATTTTAGTGGTCACTAGATCAATAGTATCATGAAGCAATTAAAACCTGAACACGTCTTAAAACATGTAATTTAGTGATTCGCTTATTTTAATAGTGTGTATGAAATTCTTAGCACATAGTACTCTCATTTATTATAATAAAATTAAAAAGAATAATTATTTAGAGACTTGAAACATCAAATCCCCAATAATTGTAGGGAACATAACAGTTATATATCTTTTACTTATAGTCTGTTGGAACTGAAAAAAGAAAATCCCAGCTAGGAAGCTGCATCTTTATATTTAGAGTTCAAAAGAGTACAATGTTTCTTTGGGTCAAGTAGTATTATTTTGAACTTCAAAGGACTATTTACCTTGTCTTACAACATTGGATCTGTGATATCGAACTCATTTGACATAAGCCATTGGCTGGACTTGAACATTCTGGGTTGAGGGTTTTTTTTTAGATTTTATTGCTACTAGCATATGAATGAATATGCTGAATATTATTTGTACCTTAAAGAATATGGACTACAAATTTTAACATTTCACCCAAATTTGTTCATCACCTATATTGTATTAATTTTGCATTTTTTTAGTATGTTGATTTCTAAGATAAGGTTCATCATTTCTGCAAGCTCAGAGAGAATGTCAGATTGCCATAAGTTCATCATCATGAGTCATTATTTTCCCTTTCTTATTCTTAAACTGGAGTGTTTAAACTGACAACAATAGTTTGCAGGCTCGTTTTATGACCTTGCATTTATGGAATTACCTTGAAACCATAGAATGTAGGGATGGGTTTCATTGTCGCAGTGTGGGTTTGTTAGTGTTTGCCAGTATATTTTATAAGGAATAGGAGACTTGTTGCACGCTCAAGGCCACATTTTGGCAAGTTAATGTCTCTCATGATGAAATTACAAGAAGGATAATATTTTTGTGAATAACATCTTTTAAATACAGTATCCTAAACTTGAAATACTCTGCTGCGTGTTATTTCCTGATATGTGATGTTAGATAGAGTAGTTTACTTAAATGCCAGTATGTGGATTTCGTAAGGATGATCTCCCATTTCTCCATAAACAAATCTATGGTATTTTTTAGCAGATAAAAATGAGGTCAGACATTTTAATACCCAGATAATAACTTTGATTATCAAGAATTAGGGGAGGATCACTTGTTACCAGCTCAGATAAGATTTTAGTTGGATTTGTAAAGCAGGAGATATTTACTCTTCCTGGAGTATGGAGCCCTGTTTGAGTGAGAGTACAACATAGGACAGAGAAAGAGTCGTGAAGTACTTGGCTGTGAATTCATTCATTCAGCAATTAAAGGAATACTTCCTAGGAGCCACCGAAAAAGATATAGAGTAATGGAGTGTACAAAGGTTGTGGAGAAAAGAAATAAGTACAGTACTGGACAGTGTCATAAAACCTGCCACAAGACAGTGTTTGAGGAAATGGCAAAGGTACAGATAAATATTTGTCTCTCAGTTTCTGTGGGCATAGATCTTTTTGTATTTGTCAGGGTCAGCTTCCAACAGGAGAAATTAATTGAACTGGTCTTTGAGGGATGAAATTTAAATACCTCAAAGTCACATTTCTCTGTGTTGGTTTTCAGTGCCAAGTGAAGACAACTTTTCTTGCCCTTGCTTGACTGTGAGTGAAGCTGTGAATATAGTTGAGTGATTCTCCAGATGAGCTAGCTGCAGTTTCCATCCTAGGGGAGACTTTCAGTTCTCTCAAGCTAAAATGGGAGAACCATCCTACCTTGAATAAATGGGCCCATTGTTAATTTTAAGCTGAGTATTTTCTTTTACATTCTCTCCCAACTACCCTGTCCTAATGCCAAGTTGGAAAGTTAATAATTTAGTTTGTGTAACTACATAATATATATTTCACATGTATGCTCACTCTGCTTTTAAAGCTCTAATTACCTTTTGTGTGGGGCTCAGAGATTTTTTTTCCCCACATGGCAGTTTTCTGTCATTGTGTTCCAAAGGGTCAGGAATGTCAAGATAGTTCTGAAGATGTTTTTCTGGTCTGTTATTTGTAAAGAAATGAAAATCTTCTGAATATGTTTTATTATAAATGAATAGTTTTAGGGAAAAAGGGGCTTTTATAGATTATAATAAATGTTGGGCATTTTGGAAAGTTTTTTGTTAAAATAAGAGGAATTTCACTGGTATTCAGGACTTTTTTATCTGATAAAGGAAACAATATTGTAGAGTTTGGGTAAAGAACGAATAGCACTTTAGATCTATGCAGAGGAGATTTTTTTGTTTATAGCAAAGGAGATAAAAAAAAAATCCTCACCCTAGGATATATTTATTGATTTTGGAGAGAGAGATGAAGGGGGAGAGAGAGAGAGAAAGAGAGAGAGAGAAACATGGATGGGTTGCCTTGTATATGTTCCCTGACTGGGGATTGAACCTGCAGCCCAGGTATTTGCCCTGACCAGGGATTAAACCTGTGACCTTTTGGGATGATGCTCCAACTGACTGAGCCACCTGGCCAGGATGCAAAGAAGATTTTAATACAACCTATTAACCTACTTAAGAGTTTAGTATAATATTTACTCACTAAAACTGAGAATACTAAAGCCTGTGGACTAACTTTATTATCAGGGTTTTTTTTTTTTTTTTTTTTGAGAACTTTCAAGTCAGTGAGCTTTTCTTTATGATGGTTGTCGGTCAGGTTGCAGTGCGAACATACATTTAACCAGATGTCTGTCTGAAACATTGTGTTTGCACATCTCACCCAGATTCCCATACAGGACCAGTCAGGACCTTTTTCCCCAGTTACAATGGCATGGAGGAAAAATCTGCTATGAGTTAATCTAGAATCAAACATTGCTCTGGACAAGAAAGAAATCAGAGATATTAATTATGTAATATAAAACTTGACCCTGGTATGTGAAATATTAATATACAGTGATAGGCAAAAGTAGGTTTACAGTTGTGAGGACATGAAACAGTTTATTCTTATATTCTTATTTGTACTACAACTGTAAACCTACTTCTGTCCATCTTGCATGCTTACATTTGCAGATAAATTACATAATGGAAATAAAAAGAGAAAACATTAGTTTAAGCAACTGATTAAGCAGTGCCCATGTGACCCCTGATTTAGATGTTCTAGGTGCAGAGTCACTCTCTAGCCATGCTGGGAATGTAAGTTTGTTTTTTTTTAGTTACAGAGTGGGAAAATCACTTTTTCTACTACAGATACTTTGTTTCTGGTAAGAGTTTTTTTTTTTTAGGTAATAAAATATTTATGAATGGACTTGATAATATTGAATAAGTGTTTAAATTAGTTTTGGAATAATTTTTATGATAAAATTAAATCTCTCAAATCTTAGTGACTTCCCATCTTCCCTCAGCTTATTTTTTTTTCTTTCTGTTGCATAATTGGAGTTATCTGCCCTTTTGTAAATACTCAGATTTCTTTTACAGCCAATGTTGTTGCCCATTTTGTGTTAGCATTACTGGAACAAAGTTCATCAACCTCATTGGCAAATAGAACTCCTAGCAGGGCTAAGCAGTTGCTGCAAATGTCCCCCAAAAATCTGAATGGAGCAGAGTAAAATTCACTGGGACAGTTGATAGGAGGGAATGAAAAAGAACAATTTAGATGGAAGGAGAAGAGAAAGAGAAAATTTTTGAAAAGGCCAAAATGGGAACAGTTATTTACTGGGTCAAATTTTGTACTTAAGAAATATTCTTTACCCTTCACCCTTTACTCTTTTAAAATTTGATTATTTTATGCTTTTCATTAGGTAAGACATTCATATGGTTTGAAATTCAAAAGATACAATAGGGTTTACAGGAAGGAATCTCCTGTTTTCCTGCCATTGATTTCCTCTTCCTGGAAGCAACCAATGTTAGCAGCTTCTTGTGTATACTTCCAGAAATAATTGGTACAATATATGTAAATACACATATATTTTCACTGCCCCCTTTTCAACACAAATAATATCCTTAAAAATATAATTAACTATTTTTGTATTTTGCTTTTTTTTACTAACTCAAAATCAGTAGTTATATATATATTTTTTGTATAGCTGCATTGTATTTGGCTTTATCATAATATATTTAACCAGTTTCTATTGATGGGCAATTAGGTTGTTTATAGTCTATCTTTTAGTGACACTGCAGTGTAATTTTTTTTGCCATATGTGTATGTATTTTTTGTCAGATAAATTCCTAGAAATGGAATTGCTCAGTCAAAGAGTTGTTTGCATTTGTAATTTTGATTGATAATGTCAAGTATCTTCACAGAGATACTGCTACCCATAATATGAGAATGCTGGTTTCCTTGTGTCTGTGCTGGCACACATTCCAACAGACTTTGATCCTTTTAAATCAGATGGGCCTATTTCCACCTTTCTCCTTTTTGTAGGGCTTAATCACAGGTAGTCTACTGAGGACTCTTTTTTCAAGTGGGTCATTATTTTCCATTTTGCCTGAGAATATACAAAATAAAAATGTGATAGCCTTTTTTAAATGACTTTATTAATTTCTAGTGATGCTAGTATTTGAATTTTTTCATCCAGAGATTTGATTAATAGCTGTCTCTACCATTTATTTCTTTTTTTTTTAGTTTTCTTAAGATTTATTTATTTATTCATTTATTTATTTATTTATTTATTTTTAGGGGGAGGGGAACGGAGGGAGAAAGAGAGGGAGAGAGTCAATGTGTCGTTGCCTCTCATTTGTCCCTACTGGGAACCTGGCCCACAACCCAGGCATGTGCCCTGACTGGGAATCAAACTGGTGATCCTTTGGTTTGCAGGTCGGTGCTCAATCCACTGAGCCACACCAGCCAGGGCTATTTCTTATTTCTAAATGGATTTTTTCCTCTGTTAACATATTACTTCCAATTACGTGGTGAAAGACTTTTTGTTGTGTTTTGTTTTTTGTGGAACAGTTTTTGCCCTGCCATAGACTTTCTGAAAAATTAAGCAAATAACATTTAATAGATTGATATAGTATGTAATTTCGAATCCCTCTCTTGTCTAGCTCCTTTTCAGTGGTGTGGCAAGGGGACTGGCCATGATGAGGCAGGGTCCTGTGACACAGTGAAATTCACCCTTAGGAGCCTCAATGTGTTTTCATATCAACCTTTGTTAGTCAGTGGAGGTTAACTGAAGTCACAAAGGTTTATACAGTGTTCCTTAGCATAGTGAATCAGACCTTGTGAAGGCATACTAAAAAGTGTGGCACAATATATTTCTTTATTTTACTTGGTTGTAAGCAGCAGCGGTGTGTGTTGTTACCTTTGGTGACAAAAATGTTAAGGATATCAGGGATGTTTGTATTTTATGTGCTTAAAAATAAAGGAGGAATTTCCTTTAGTGCGTTGCTGTGAATTTTTAAATATGATGAGAAGAATTTGGAACTAGATAAGAATTTTCACCTTTTTATTTGAATTCTGTGGACTGTTAAACATTTTTCCCATGTTCCAAAAACTGATTTAACAGTGGCCACTGTTGATGATAATTGTCTTGGGCAAATTTTTATTTACCAGAAGAAGAAGTGGTGCTTTTAATGACGTTAACAATTGAATGCCATTTACCTACCATTGATTCCATTGGGGGTTTAAGTGTTATAGTTTGGTTCCATTGAGCATCCAATTATTAGCCCAGTATTTCTTAAATAAATTTTGAGATACTAACTTTTAGAAATGATAAAAATAAAAAAAAATAGTAATGTTGTATAATGCTAGCCAGAGGAAATTATAGATGAATTCTGAAAGTATTTTTCTTTTTGAGAAAAGGTGCTAGAGAACAAATGTCCTTTAGAGGACAATGATGTAGGACAATGATAAAGGAAAATGATTTAACCTTTAACTAGGAACACTTAGAGATTTATTGGAGAAGGTTTATATATAAATAGAAGTATTGTTACACATGTAATTTTCGTGATTTTAGACATTCTCCTGAAATACCTCTATGCTACTAACTTCCAAGTAGTCCGCAAATGGTTCTTTTGATCTTTTTATACTACGCATTTCTGTTTATATATACCTTTATCCATTCTGGAAGATTCTAGTTTGTATCCAGTTCTCCAGTGATACTTTGATATTTTAACAATTACATTTATTGAGAGACACTTAGATTTATTATTTCATTTATTTATGCATTCATTGGTTGCTTCTTGTATGTGATCTGACTGGGTATCAAACCCTCAACCTTGGTGTATTGGGATGATGCTCTAACCAATGAGATACCCAGTCAGGGCTGATATTTTTATATTTCAACAGTTAAAGGTGTTTTTAAATTTCATCAATTGCTTATCTACTCCTTAGGCTGGTTCCTCATTATTAAGCTGGCACTTTGCCCAGGCTGGAATTCTAAAAATCCTACATTTAATACATTACTGCCCCATTTAAGAATTGTAAAGGCTTCCTGTTATCTACTGAATTATTGCTTAACTCCCCGGTCTGGCATTTGGGCTGCATATAAATGAGCCTATTTAATACAATTGAGTTTGCAATCTAAAATACCCATTTTGAACTCTGAAGTTCTTGGTCTCTTTATTCTTTATACACACTATCTTTGTTATCATCTCTAACACCCTACCCATCCTTCAAGGCAAGTTCACATACCAGGTGCTCTTTGTAATGTTTGATTGCTCTATCTCACTTGGGTTTCTTTTCTTTCCTATATTAAATAATAAAAATGAAAATACGATAACATTTATTGAGCCCTTGTTATTGTCTGGACACTGTTCTAGGTGTTTTGCACATGTTCAATTAAATCCTCATAACAACCCTCTGAGAAGGTATGATTTTAAATCTCTGATTTATAGATGAAGACTGAGAGACAGAGAAATTAAAAAATATGTCAGAAGTTACACGCAGCTACTAATTGGTTAGGCTTAGGCTTTGAAACCAGTCAGACTGAGTAGTAACAAACAATGCTTTTACCCAGTGCACTGTTTTTGGGGAACAGGTGACAGTTTCCACTACTGATATAGCCAAGTTTGTGTATGTATTTTTCGAAGAAAAAACACATGCTATAGAATAAAAAACTTGTATATATGGGAATAATTGAGTTATTGAGAAAAAAATATGACTGGTTTCCAAGCTTATCATCAGAATCATCAATGAGATTTAAAAAATGTAGATTCCAGGCCCCAGACATTGAATTAAGGATGTTTAGGTATTCTCACATACTTTCTAGATGTTTCTTATACACCATTTGAATTCCATTTGTACACTAATGATTGGGAACCATATGTAGCTGTGATTTTCTAAAAAAGTATTGTTACTGTGAATCTTTTGTTACTTAGATCATTTCAGCAAAAATGAATTAAGGCTAAGTTACAATGAAATTGCCATTGACTAAATGTGCTAGATATGCTTATCTCCAACTTCCAGTCTTTTCCTATTTTTCATAGCTTAATCACTGTAGGTCAAGTCCTTTATGAAAAAATGACAGTTTTAATAATATATGCTATCAGGCTTTAGTTTATTTACAATGCTGTGTTTTTGTGACAAAAGATTTAGACAACTTTGAAGTTGGTAGTACTATGAAATTTAATAATGAATCTTAAATTTATCAAAGACTTCTGGAGGAATCCTTGAGTATACTAGGTTTGGCTTGCCACCTCATTATTAATTTAAATTGGTAACATTTAAGTTAAAAAGAAGTAGTTACACTCTTTTTTAAGGCTATGGAAAAGGATCAGTTAAGATTTTTGGTCCTCGTAATAGGTTTCACAGCAGTACAGCTTAAGTACATGTAAACACATATAAATAGGCTGTGTACTTTGTTAAATCATGAATGTTTCTCACCAGGTATAAAAAAGGGCCTACACTCTGGGTCTTATTTATTGAAGATCATATTAGAATTCCCAGTAACTCTTCAGTAACTATTGACTAATGTTCATAATGATAACAAAGGACAGATGGTGGCAATTGCAGTTGAATTTCTTCTAATTTGTTTTGTTAATATACATGATTGATTGAATTAACTGATGAAACATTTTGGTTTTCTTTGTGTTTTAATTCTAGTCAGGGTCTAAGTTTCTAGGAAATGTCCCAGAGGTTACGTTGTGTGATAGCTCCCTGCTTCCAAGGTGCAGAGGCTTCCATGTGTCAGCCAGAATGTTTTCTGTATATTTGATCCAGGGGTCCTTCTTTTGTCCTTTACAGTCATGTGCAGCAAAGAATAACCCTCTCTCAAATGATAGCTATTTAAATAGGTGACTCAGCCCTGGCTGGTGTAGCTCAGTGGATTGAGTGTGGGCCTGCGAAC
The DNA here is from genome assembly GCA_004027475.1 of Anoura caudifer. Taxonomy (NCBI): domain Eukaryota; kingdom Metazoa; phylum Chordata; class Mammalia; order Chiroptera; family Phyllostomidae; genus Anoura; species Anoura caudifer. The sequence continues at coordinate 53,498 of PVKU01006426.1, forward strand.
CAAAGGATCACAGTTCAATTCCCAGTCAGGGCACATGCCTGGATTGCAGGCCAGTTCCCAGCACGGGATGCACAAGAGGCAACCATACATTGATATTTGTCTCCTCTCTCCTTCCCTTCCCCTCTAAAGATAAATAAATTTTTAAAAAATCTTAAAAAAATAAAGAGGTGACTCAATTATATTTTCATTCAAGTCTTGATATATTCTGTTGGAAGCCACTTTTTAAAATGTTTGCATCATGGCAGTTTGTGTCTCCTCACAGCCCTGAGCATTTACCTTTAAAAGTGGTTTAGTTTTTAAATATCTGTATGATACCCAGGACTGAAATGTTAGGACCAATCCAGGAATACAGTTTGTAGTAAGGAAACAGATTTTTTTTGTGTGATTGGACAGTGTAGGGTTTTGAAGCTGCTCTGGGCCATGGGCTTTTTTAAAACTTGCATTGTTTTCTCTATATACTTTTGCACTGTTTGAAATTTTTACAATGTGTATGCCTTTTGTTTAAAAAAAGAAAGTAAACTAAAACTAGCCTATGCTTTGTACATGTGCAAACTCAGGCTTGTCGGGAAATATAAGGAGGTTAGGAGAGCCTAAGAGAAGCACGTATGTGTGTTTGTGTGCCTTTGTGATATATGCATGAAAGATCATGGAACCTCATCGGAAGAACTTCAGGAAAAAGATAACTGAGGTATATTCAAGTTTAGTCCTTAGGGGTTTTATTATCATTATTATTTTAGGAGAGATGAGTAAATTTTTGGTATAGCAGAGATATCTTCTTGGCCCTGCCATTCAGAATGACTTATGCCAGAACCCTGAGGGGAAAATATTAGTCAACACATATTTATTGATCTGTTACTGTGTAGTAGGCCTTGGGGACAGAGGACAGTTCTCTATTTTTCTGACACAAAGGCACATGGAAAATGATATGGTATATAGGAAGGAGCTTGGAAGTAGGAGAGGACATATATGTATTCAAATCTGGGAAAATGCCACATGGTAATGTGTACATTAACCATATAGCCTCTGTTAAGGATAGCGGAGAACTTCTAGACTACGATCTGGAATCCATGGGGAAAACACAACTAGCAGTGGCAGATAGAATTTTCTATATTTACATCTGGGCATGGAGTAATTTAGTCAGTATCATTATTGAGTATTTACTGTATGCTCCGTATTGATCTAGGCATTGAAGATACAAAGATAAGCAAAACAAAGTGCTTAGTGTTAAGGATCTTATTTTAATAGGAGGGACTGATGACTTACAAATATATACATAAATAAGTAGTGCAATTTAATGAGGTTATGTGCAAGGGAATAATTTGGAGAGAGGAGAATATTGGGGGTAAAGGTTTTACTTTAGATTGAGCGGTCAAGACTGGCCCTTCTGACTGAGGAGGCAACATGGACTCAAGAAGAGTAAGAAACCAGTCATGGAAAGAGCAAGAAGAGCATTGCAGGCACAGAGAACAGCAAGTGCAAAGGCCTTGAGATAGGGAAGAGCTTCATGTATTCAAGAAAGAGAAATGAGGCCCATGTGGAGAAGTGCAGTGAGCAAGGAGGAAAACAGTGAGATGAGGGAAGGGAGTGCCAGAATGACAGGCCAGGAGGTTTAAAGTAGTGAGGAGGATAACATTGGGGTTATGGAGAGACAACTCCTCAGATTTGAGAGGGCTTCTGATTACTTTTTTTTAAAAAATATATTTTATTGATTATGCTATTACAATTGTCCCATTTCTCCCCCGTCATTCCCCTCCACCCTGCACACGCCCTCCCACCAACATTTCCCCCTTTAGTTCATGTCCATGTGTCATAAGTTCTTTAGCTTCTACTTTTCCCACACTATTCTTGCCCACTGCCCCCCCCATCTATTCTCTACCCACTATGTATGCTACTTGTTCCATGTACCTTTTCCCCCTCTCTCCTCCTCCCACTCCCCTGTTGCTAACCCTCCATGTGATCTCCATTTCTGTCTTTCTGCTCCTGGTCTAGATGTTTGCTTAGTTTGCTTTTGTTTTAGGTGTGATTGTTAATATCTGTGAGTTTACTGTCTTTTTACTGTCATATTTTTTATCTTCTTTTTCTTAGATAAGTCCCTTTAACATTTCATATAATAAGGGCTTGGTGATGATGAACTCCTTTAAATTGACCTTATCTGAGAAGCACTTTATCTTCCCTCCCATTCTAAATGACAGCTTCACTGGATAGAGCAATCTTGGATGGAGGTCCTTGCCTTTCATGACTTGGAGTACTTCTTTCCAGCCCCTTCGTGCCTGTAAGGTCTCTTTTGAGAAATCAGCTGACAGTCTGATGGGAACTACTCCGTAGGTGACTGTCCCCTTATCCCTTGCTGCTTCTAAAATTCTCTCCTTCATTTTAATCTTGGCTGATGTAATTATGATGTGCCTTGGTGTGTTTCTCCTTGGGTCTAACTTCTTTCGGACTCTCTGAGCTTCCTGGACTTCCTGGAAGTCTATTTCCTTTGCCAGATTGGGAAAGTTCTCCTTTATTATTTGTTCAAATAAGTTTTCCACTTGTTGCTCTTCCTCTTCCCCTTCTGGTACCCCTATAATTCAGATGTTGGAATGTTTAAAGATGTCCTGGAGGTTCCTAAGCCTCTCCTCATTTTTTTTGAATTCTTGTTTCTTCATTCTTTTCTGTTTGGTTGTTTCTTTCTTCTTTCTGGTCTACTCCATTGATGTGAGTCCCAGTTTTCCTCCCATCACTATTGGTTTCCTGTGCATTTTTCTTCATTTCACTTATTGTAGCCTTCATTTGTTCATCTAATTTGTGACCAAAATGAACCAATTCTGTGAGCTTCCTAATCACCAGTGCTTTGAACTGTGCATCTGATAGGTTGTCTACTAGTGCTCTGAGCTGTGCATCTGATAGGTTGGCTATCTCTTGGTGGCTCAGATGAATTAGCTCTGGGGCTTTGATCTGTTCTCCCGTTTGAGCCATTTTTGTTTTTTTTTGTCTTGTTTTGGGGGGGTGTCTGGTCACGGCTGTTACATAGTGAGGGACAGAGCCTTAGGTGTTCACCAGGGAGGGGCAACCCAGTTGCAGAGTTGTGATGCTGTATGTGGGGGTGGGGTCAGAGAGGGAACAATAGTGCTTGCTCCACGCTCTCTCAAATTCCAGTCCTCTCCACTGATTTCTCCAAGCAAACTGGGCCCTTCTGGTGCTGATTTCCATGTGGGTGGGCTTGTGTACGTTCTAGGACCCAGTTGGTCTCTGCAACAAACCCAGTTGGTCTCTCCTGTGAGGCTGGGATTCTTTCCCAGCACTTCAATCCCCACAAGTGTTTTCAGTCGGTGCCTCTAGGCTCCAAGATTTCATGTCTTAAATGGGTTGTTAAGGGATAAAAATGTGGTCAACGTCTTATAGCTGTAGGTCTGCTATAATTATAATGCCTTAGCAAATGATATAACTTCATATTTAAGGTCAACTTTTTACAAATTCAGGGGGAAAATGAGTTTTCCTATGAGGTTTGGGGTATATTATTTGCAAAATAATGCTTTATAACCAGCTTATGAATTATCCATTAAATATGATAAAATAATACACTGATATAAAAGTAATATTACTGTAAATATAGTTTGTTTCTTTTTTAGATTAATTTTTTTAAATAATTTTTTATTTTTCATTTATATTTGGTATACAAGTATTAGTTGTAGGTGTACAACTATGATTAGACGTTTATATAATTTACGAAGTGATCACCTCAATAAATCTAGAACCCATCTGATGCTATACATAGTTACTATGTAGAGTTTTCTTAATGATTTTATCTTAAGATTTAAAGTAATCTAATAGTAATTAACTTCTAGCTTTAAAAGACACTTTAGGGCATTGTGATTATAAAATAAGTGGTCAAATACCAGTGAATATTGTATTACCAAAACTAATATATTAGTATTACTTTTTTATTGTTTGTTTTACAGTGATCCTTTTAAGGTTATTTTCTCCCAATATATCATTTTAAAATTATGATTTTAGTAGACAATAGTCTACATACTGTTTGTGTAGTTACTGTAAGTGCAAGCTCCGGAGTTCAATACCTGGTTGTGAATCCTGATTCTGTAATTGTCCGTAATATTTAGACAAATTACTCAACTGTGCCCCAGGTTTTTCAACTGTCAAATGGGGGTAAAAATAATATTTACATCATAGTATTGTTTAATTTTATAAACTAACACATGTGAAGTGCCTGGCACATACTAAGTACTCAGTGAAGATTACTTATTAACAATAAGGTTACCACATAGTAATTATTATTTACTAGTAATATTTCATTGAAGCAATTTTAAAATAATATAAATATATATATGTTTGTTGACTTTAGAGAGAGAGGAAGGGGGGGAGAAAGGGAGAGAGAGAAACACTGATGTGAGACAGAACTATCTACCAGTGGCCTCCCATACGCACCTCAACTAGGGATTGTGCCCACAACCTGGGTACATGTATATGCCCTGACTGGGGATCAAACCCTCAACCTGTTGGTGTATGGGACCATGCTTCAGTCAACTGAGTCACCCTGCCAGGGTAAAATAATATTTTAAGGTACATCCTTCCTTAGATAATGTCATCTTCAAAATTCAGTTCTGGTTTTTGTTTTTGTTTTTGTAGGTGTTCATATAGGATTCTTTAAAAACAACCTTCAGTGTGTGCATACACACGCATGCACACATGATATACACAGACCCTGCGGTTTGAATTATTTAATGAAGCATCCTTTTTTTTAGCCTTTTTATTTTTAATATATTTTATTGATTATGCTATTACAGTTGTCCCCATTTTTTCCTCTTTGTACCCCTTCACCTGGTACCCCATTCCCTCCAACAATCCCCCCCACCCATGTTCATGGGTCATGCTTATAAGTTCTTTGGCTACTCCATTTCCTATAGTGTTCTTAACCTCCCCCTATTTTGTACCTACCAATTTGTACTTCTTAATCCTTCCACCTTTCTCTCCCTTCCCCTTCCCAGCTGATAATTTCCCAAATTATCTCCATATCTATGATTCTGTTCCTGTTCTGCTTGTTTTGAGTTTGTCTTTTAGATTCAGTTGACAGTTGTGAATTTACTGACATTTTAATGTTCATTGTTTTGATCTTCTCTTTCTCATATAGTTCCCCCTAACATTTCATGTAATAATGGCTTCTTGCTGATGAACTCCTTTAGTTTTACCTTGTCTTGGAAGCACTTTGTCTGCCCTTCAATTCTAATTGATAGCTTTGCTGGATAGAGTGATCTAGATTGTAGGTCCTTGCCTTTCATCACTTTGAATATTTCTTGCCAGTCCATTCCAGCCTGCAAAGTTTCTTTTGAGAAATCTGTTGACAGTCTTATGGGAACTCCTTTGTAGGTAACCCTCTGTGCTTTTTCTTGCTGCTTTTAAGATTCTCTGCTTATCTTTAACCTTTGGCATTTTAATTACCATGTGTCTTGGTGTGGTCCTCTTTGGGTTCATCTTGTTTGGGATTCTCTGTGCTTCCTGGACTTGCATGTCTATTTCCTTTGCCAGATTTGGGAAGTTTTCTGTCATTTTTCAAATAGGTTTCCAATTTCTTGCTCTTTCTCTTTTCCTTCTGGCACCTCTGTGACTCAAATACTGGTTTGAAAATGTCCCAGAGACTCCTTAGCTTATCCTCTTTTTTAAAAAAATTCTTTTTTCTTTTTGCTGTTCTGATTGAATGCTTTTTTCTTCCTTATATTCCAAATTGTTGATTTGATTCCTGGCTTCATCCCCTTCGCTGTTGGTTCCCTGTAGTTTTTTCTGTATTTCACTTAACGTAACCTTCATTTCTGCCTGGGTCTTTTTCATGCTGTTGAAGTACCCAGTAAGTTCCTTGTGTTCCAGCATTTTGAACTGTGCATCTGATAGATTACTTATCTCCATTTCATTTAGTTGTTCTGGAGTTTTGTTTTGTTCTTTCATTTGGGCCAAATTTCTTTGACTCCTCATTTTGGCAGCCTCCCTGTGTTTGTTTCTGTGTGTTAGGTGGAGCTGCTTTGACTTCCTGTCTTATTAGTGTGGCCTATTGTAGGAAAGCATACCTGTAAGTTGTGTTGGGCAGAGCCCTAGATAATCACCAGAGTGAGGCAACCCATGCAACCCCCTGTGGCTCTGTGTGGGGGAGGGCTTGGAGAGAAGACAATGTTACTTCCTGGCCTCTGGAGTTTTACCTAGGAGGAAGCTGTCTTCTGGCACTCATCATGATGCTAGTCACTTCAGTTTCTTCTTATATGCCATTGGAGCCCTTCCAGCTGTTGCCCTGGTGCTAAGTCCCAGAGTGGTGAGTCTGTGTACATCCCAAATTCACTGTGGGCCCTTTCAGAGGAGTCTCCTGAGAATCCCGCAGTTTCTTCTGTTGCCCCAACTCCCACTGGCTTTTACAACCAGAAGTTATGGGGTCTTTCTGGCACTGCAGCCCTGGGTTGGCTGTTCTGGTCTGGGACTGGGATCCCTTGCTCCTGAGGTATCCCTCCTGATTTTTATCTACCACATGTGTACGTGGGAGTGCTTGTTCTGCATCTCTGTGCCTCTCCACACATCTCTGCCACTCCTACTTGTCTAGATGAATGTGGCTTCTTTAAATCCTTGTTGTCAAACTTCCATGCAGCTCGATTTTCTTGCAATTCTGGCTGATACTTGTTTCCTAGTCTAGTTGTAATTTTTGCTGTAGTTGTGCCAGAAGCAAGGTATGTTTATCTATGCCTCCATCTTGACTGGAAGTCTTTTTTTTTTTAAGCATTTTTAAATAGAAGGTGCATAATAAATATTTTTTGAAGGAATGGAACATTTCTTTCTTCCATCCGTCATGGTCTGGCATAAACTCAAAAGATTTGAAAGGAAGGTTGGCACCAGTAGTTCCTCCAATTAAACATTCTTCCCACAATGATTGCCATTCACTATGGTTTTTTTTCCTTTTTTTTTTTAATTCTTTAAAGTGACATGATAAGTTATTTTCCTTGTGAGAGACCATTGCTCTAGGAAACAATTTTCTTCTCCATTGTAGGGTACTTTTGATTATAAGAGAGAATATATAAGCAGAATATAGACTAGACAAACCAAGCAATGTTTATGTCATTTGAATTATCTTTCTCCTGGAAATTTTGCAACTTCAGAGCCTTTGTGTGTAGGTCCCTGTGCTCCTCCTTATCTTGCCATCCTGCTTCTGTGGCTGTTCCCACTGGACCTGGCTTGGCGGCCTTACTCAGAGGTAGCCATCTATACACAAAATTAACAGATCTGTATGTGGTCATGCTGTTTGTAAGCTCTATGAATTTTATGAAATATAAAATTTAGCAGTAGAAACCAATGTAAATCATTGTTGTTCAGTCATTGATTTATTTACTTATTCCACAAACATTTATTGAACATCTTTTATATGCTAGGCACTATACTGGGCACTAGGAATATAGTGGTATGAATAAAAAACAAGTCTGTGCCCTCTCAGACCTATGTTTTAGGTGGGCGAAGAAGAGACAGTAAACATAATTGGCTGGCGATAGATAGTGTGGGGCAAAACAAAAGAGTGTAGGGAAAGGGAATGATGGTTAAATAGGGGTTACTAATTTATAGAGGATGAGCAAATAAGGCCTCACCGAAAGGTGACATTTGAGCAGAGACTTGGGTGAAGTGAGGGGAAGAAATTATAGGGCTGAGGGTGAAAACCCTGAGTTGAGCATGTGGGTAGCATGTTCAAGGAACAGCAAGATTTGAGTGGCTGGAGTAGACTGGTGCAGAGAGTGGTAGGAGATGTTTTTAGAGAGTTGAGGGTAGTTATTTCCCAATATTAGTCATATTAAAATTTACCACTGATTAGTAGCTAGGCATTTTACCTTGAGATTAAAATAAGGCCATGTCAACATAGTGAGAGGTTTTTTTTTATTTTCAGAACGTAGTATGAGGGAGAATCTAAAAAACCCCTGGAATTTATTTGTAAAAAATTGTGTATTCTTACATGTTTAAACTTTAGTCACCTTCAAAGTACTCTCCATTTGAGGCAATACACCTATTGAGACATTTTTTCATGGCTGAAATAGTTTTTGAACTCATCGATTTTGATGTCTGTTAGTGCTTTTGCCATTTTTTTGTTTCACCTCTTCTACGTCTGCAAAATGTTTCCCTTTGAGGACTTCTTTCATCCAGGGAAACAAACAAAAAAAAAGTCACATAGGGTGAGATCAGGTAAATAGGATGTGTAGGGCATGAGGGTCGTGCCATTTTTGGTCAGAAACTCCTGAATGCTCAGTATGGTGTAGGCAGGTGAACTTGTAAGTCATCCATCATGAAATGAGCAAACATGTAGAAAGAGTCTTCAAAAAAATTCACTGAGGCCAAATGCAGCTTCTCACAATGCCAGCTGCTAACATCAATTCGGATTGGTTCCTAGAACACTCACCTAGTGGGGGAAGCCTGTACTACAAGGGGCCTGCCCTCTGGAAGATACTCTGTTTTCTAGCGAGTCCCACCCCATACACTTTTGAAGTCAGCTAACATATTAGGTGATTTGGTAACCATAGTCTAATCTTCTTGACTTCTCTTACAGTTTCTGGGATTGTGTTTCCCAGTTATGTCACTCTAAGGCAATTCAATTCTGTCTTCTCTTTAAATATACATGCATACCACAAATATTGGAATTATCAGGGTGGGCAAAAGTAGGTTTACAATTGTAAGCATGCAAAACACATTTTATTCCTGTATTATTATCCTTACAAACAACTGTGAACTCACTTTTGCCCATGCTGTATATTGCTGCCAGATCTTTTAAAACTATTAGGTAGCTCTTCTAGTTCTATAGTTCCTGAACTAAAAACAAATTATGTCATAAATATGCCTACATATCTCATGAATATATGAAATATGGATGTACTTCACAATTTAGTATTACTGGTGAACACACTGAAACCTGATTCTTCACATATTGATGGTCAACTGAATAGATAGCACACACATATATGAGGAGGCCCATGATGTGTTTTACTTTTGACCATCTGGAATCATCCCTTTTGTTTCCTTTATAGTATTGTAACATTATTTCTAATTGCATATTTTTTATAATTCTGATACTTTGAGTGTTTTAGCTTGGGTGGATAAGGTAGTCAATTCATTTTTTTTAGGTAACTCAAACCTCTCTTCCCACTTCTTTCCACCTAGAAATACAGCTTGTAGAATTATGAAGAACTGCTGTATTTTAATTAAGGGTGTTCTCTCACTTTTTTTTTGTAAATAGTAATTTATAACTATAAATTTCAAGAGGAAGCAATTTAAGTATAAGATTATATTTGAAAAAATTGTTAAACATATATATACACACACATTCCATTTGAAATTGTGTAGGAAACAATGATAACTGAAAAACTAAAAACAGACAAAAAAATACCCTACCAAACCTGAAATCCAGTTACCAGAAAGCTACTATAGACATTTCCATGAATATACTTAAGAACAGACATGTCACTGACATTCTTCATGTAATAGTACATCTTGGATCTTCCATCATCAGTATATGGAGACTTTTATCATTTTTATTTTATTTTTTTTATTGTTCTACTCTGTTGGTTCCATACTTAAATTTTTTGAGTTTATATGTTGATGGTTTAAAAGAGGTGTAACAAATACAGAGGCAGGATATTTTTACCAGAGAGAGATCTGAGTCATACTCCCACCGCACCCCCCAGCTTGTTCCTCAGTTCTTGACTTGCTCACAAGAGGGGGATTCAAGTGAGAGGCAATGTGTATAGTAGAAATGAGATAGCAAGTTTATTTATGAAACACCTATGAGCACAAAGCTGCAAGCAGTTACTCAGCTAGTCTGAATGCCCCACATATAGAGGCCATAAATTTGTAAGCTTATTAGTAAGTTTGTTCTATACACTTGAACTAAGTGGGCACCCAGCTAATCTGAGTGTGCTGACTATTGGGGTTTAGGTCAGCTTTTAGATTCCCCTTTCCTTCTTCCCCTTCCAAACCTTGGGAATAATGTACAAGTACAAAGGCCTTCTTTCTCAGCTACTAGTAAAGATACAGAGAGTCTTCAAAAAAAAAGATGGGGGGGTCTTTGTCTTAGTGAAATCACTGCGGAGGCTCCCTTTCCCAGCACAGAGTCTCAAGGATTCCCCTCATCCTGCGCTATCCCTGCTTGTGGTATTTGGAATACTTGGCAGTCTTATTGGATCAGGCTCATGACTGATGAGTCAGTGAGTGAAACATGTCTCCCTCCTCTTCCCTGACTTAGTTTACTACCTATCCTACCTAACAGTATCCCAGTGCTTAGGAGTATGTACTTCAGAGCCAGCTATTGTATGTTCATATCCTAATACCAACACTTTATTTCTCTGTGACCTTGAGCAACTTATGAAACTTCTCTGGGACTCTGCTTTCTCATCTGTAAAATGGAGTTATCAGTAGTGTACTTGTATTGTAGGATTACAGTGAAGATTGAGTTCATATTTTTTAGTATGTGAAATACCTGGCAAAGAGTGCATGCAATATAAGTATAAACCTTTTTTGTTGTTAGTATGGATGTTGTGTATAGGATATTTCAGGATAGAGGACTGTTTCAAATGATTTTAGGTTTTAGTCCAAGCATTGCATATATTATAGTATAGTTCCTTATCTGTTCAAAATTTTGGGTATGATATTGTGTCTGTTGGATGGAGTTGGTGTGAGACGGGTGGTAGAAAGGAAGCTTTTATGTTTCAGAGTCCTGGATAGAGTTACTATTGGTGTTTTATCCATGCTTTTCTGGCTGTATCACTTTTGGCATATCCTGGGGGGGCTTTGACTACAGCTGCTCTAAGTAAAGCTGGCTCTGCTATATCCTGGAATCTAGGGAATTGTTTTAAAGGATCTCAACCAGGGCCAGTAAAAGGCAATTTAGTTAATACGAATTAGTGAATTTTGGCACGTAGTCTAGCCTGAAGATGCACTCGGTAACCTTACTGAACTTTACTTGATTTGTGTGTTTAAATATTCTTAAGGCCTTAATAGTGGGCTGTGTTATTTGAGAGACACTTCCTTTTTTGGAAGTGGCCTTTCTGACTTCTCCATATTTATAGGTTTTTTTTTTTTTTTTTTTTAAATTGAAATTTAGAGGAAAAGAGCAAAGCTTTGACTTTTAGTTTTTCATTTAAAAATGTTTATTTTTTTAAATGGCTTGGAAAAGAATAAATGTAATGAGACAAAAAAAATTAACAAAATTTGGCCTGTGGTTGCATATATTCACAAAATTTTATTTTAGTATAATCTGTGAACCTCCTTAAAGTCAGTGAAAAGTTATTAATCAAATGAACCTATTTTCTACTTGCATTAATTCATATTTTGTAAGTATAGTTGTAAAATAGTGTTTGATTTCTGACTACTAATTTTTATGTATATTTTACTTTTGATAATCAAGTCAGACATATAGGAAGTTAAAGTTACTGTGACCAGTAGAATATGGTTTAGCGTGGTATTACAACTATACCAGGTGATTCTGGTTGGAAGTATTAGGCCACTGGTTGAAATTTATAGTATCAGTGATTTCTAGAAACATTGGTGTCTTTTATTTTGTAAAACACACCGAACCACCATTTCAGTATACTTTCTTTCTTTTTCCCTATTTTTCTTAATCGTTCTTTCTCAAAATGGTCCTTCAAAGGAGTTTGATGAGAAGATACACAAATGATGTTGAATTGTTTTTAAGGTAAAGCATGATGAGTAGCTAAATCATTCTTAGATTATTCTATCTTATATTAAGATATGGATAAGATGTAGATAAAATAGTCTATTGTTTCTTGTGATTTTTTTTACACACAACCTATTTATCTACTCCTACTCATTTGTTATCATTTTGTGGTATTTGTCTTTGCTTTGAGTATGATTTTTTTAATCCTTGCAGACTTATTATAAGTTTAATTTTCAAGCTTCTGTATAAAACTTTCCACTGCCTTTTCACCAGGTTTTGAATTTTTCTTTTGCTCCTGGGGAAAATGTCACTAGGAGGAGGGGGAAGAAGAAAAAAGTTAAGAGTTTTAGAGGACACTAGAGCTAAAGCTCATTTAATAGTGGGCCACTAAATCAGCAACCACCTTTGAATTTAATTATTCTTTAAACAATTTTTCAAGCATGACTTTTTTTTACTCATCATGATGACTTTTTAGATAAATGTGGGCCACAGAGGATCAACATAAGGATCGTTAGTGTTAAGTAATAATAGATCATGGGTAATTTATACATCATAGTTTTCTGTTTTAATGCCCTTCCCCTCCATAAAAAGTAAGATCCAGTAAGCATTACTTTGAATTACCTACCTTCTTTATTGAAATATCCCATCCCATTAAGGTCTTGATTTTAGGAACTGAATGATTTTAGGAACTAAATGAAACACTCTAGGTGTTTTATACAGGAAATTTTAATACAAGGAATTGGTGAACAGGTTTTGGTAGAGAAGTCAAACAGGGTATGGTGGGGCAGTCTAGAGATGAGCAACAGCAGGAAACTGTTTGCTGTCCTTAGGACTGAGACAGTAAGAAGATGTGGTGTTACCAGAGCCTGGACAGAGGGACTGCCTGACAAGAACTAAAACCACAGAGAGGATCCTGATCCAGAGCTGTGACCATGGAGTGTGGGGCCAACTCATGAGCTGTGAAACCACAGAGAATGTGGAATGTGTAGAAAGTGAGGGGAGGGTGTACCATAGCAAGCCTTTTCTCCTCTTTCTACCCTGCAGGTCTCTACCATTGTGTCCCTTATTGCTGGGACCTATACTAAAAGCCAGAGCAAGGGAATATGGGGAATGTAGTTCCTTGCCATACACAGAGGTCAAAGAAGGGCAGAGACTTGATCTGAGAGCAAAGAGATAAATGACCTGTAGAGACAATACAAAATATGTCAGTTTTTTTCCTCTCAGAAACAGATATTATAATATATGCTTTCACATTATATTCTAAGACACTCCTCTTCCCCTAGATCCCTTGTAAAAGATGGAAATAATTATGATGTATATGGTCTCAGTTTTCAGGAACCATTTATATTTGATGGAACTAAAGTGTTAATACATTTGCTGCATATATTTTTGGCAGTCTCTTTTCCTTTTTATTGTTTATATATTTTGGACATGCAAAGTTTATCATTTTTATTTGTTAAAATCTTTATTTTTGAACATTTCTTCAAAGATTAGAAAATTCTCTTGAAACATTTAATAAATATTCTATCCTGTCATCTGCTTTTTCTAGTTTTCAACATTTTAAGACTCTGTAATCTATCTGGAATTAATTCTGGTGTGGAGTTGATGCATTATTTTAAAAACAATTAGGACAGTTTGTTTTTAATAGTTACCAGTGCTTTGAGAGTCTTTATCTTGTTCAATTGCCTTTGTATGATGGGTTTCTGAAAATTTAGTAGATACTGATATATGGTAATATTTCAGATTGTACTTGAAGTATCATCCCTACTGATTCCTTAATTTATTAACTAAATTATACTTCTATTGTTAATCATCTTTGAAGTGACTGTCCAAAGGCATTTTTCCTCCTTTTTAAGTATATTTTATTGATTATGCTATTACAGTTGTCCATTTTTTCTCCCCTTTATTCTCCACCACCTTGCACTCCACCTCCCACCAACATTCCTCCACCCCCTTAGTTCATGTCCATGGATCATACATATAAGTTCTTTGGCTTCTCTGTTTCCTATACTATTCTTAGACTCCCCCTGTCTATTTTGTACCTACCATTTTATGCCTCTTTTCGGTTTTTTCATCTGTACCTAAAGAGTTAAGCTTAAAAAAAAATTTTTTTTAGACAGAAGGGAAGAAAGGGAGGGAGAGAAACATCTGTGTGTGGTTGCCTCTCAGAGGTCCCCCACTGAGGGCTTAGCCCGCAACCTAGGCATGTGCCCTGACTGGGAATTGAACCAGTAACCCCTTGATTTACAGGATAGTTCTCAATCCACTGAGTCACACCAGTTAGGGCTCTTTATGCTTCTTATTCCCTGTACCTTCTCCATTCTCTCCTCTCACCCGATTATACTCCATTTGATCTCTATTTCTGTGATTCTGTTCTGTTGTAGTTGTTTGCTTAGTATGTTTTTGTTTTTATTTTAGGTGCAGTTGTTGATAGTTGTTGAGTTTGTTGTCATTTTACTGTTCATAGTTTTGATCATCTTCTTTTTCATAGATAAGTCCCGTTAACATTTCATGTAATAATGGCTTGGTAATGATAAACTCCTTTAACTTGACCTTATCTGGGAAACACTTTATCTGTCCTCCCATTCTAAATGATAGCTTTGCTGGATAGAGTAATCTTGGATGTAGGTCCTTGACTTTCATGAGTTGGAACACTTCTTTCCAGCCCCTTCTTGCCTGTAAGGTCTCTTTTGAGAAATCAACTGATAGTCTTATGGGAACTCCTTTGTAGGTAACTGCTTCCTTTTCTTTTGCTGCTTTTAAGATTCTCTCCTTATCTTTAATCTTGGGTAACTTCATAATGATGTGCCTTGGTGTGTACTTCCTGGGTCCAATTTCTTTGGGACTCTCTGAGTTCTCAGACTTCCTGGAAGACTATTTCCTTTGCTAGCTTAGGGAAGTTCTCCTTCATTATTTTTTCAAATAAGTTTTCAATTTCTTGCTCTTCCTCTTCTTCTTCTGGCACCCCTATGATTTGGATGTTGGGACATTTAAAGTTGTCTTAGAGGTTCCTAAGCCTCTCCTCACTTTTTTGAATTCTTGTTTCTTCATTCTGTTCTGGTTGAATGTTTATTTCTTCCTTCTACTCCAAATCTTTGATTTGAATCCTGGTTTCCTTCCCATCACTATTGGTTCCCTGTATATTTTCCTTTATTTCACTTAGTGTAGCCTTCATTTTTTCCTCTAATTTGTGACCATGTTCAGCCAATTCCATGAGCATCCTGATTACCAGTGCTGTGAACTCTGTATCTGATAGGTTGGCTATCTCTTCTTCACTTAGTTGTTTTTCTGGAGTTTTGATCTGTTCTTTCATTTGGACCATATTTCTTTGTCTCAGCACACCTGTTATGTTCTAAGGAGTGGAGTCTTAGGTATTTCCAGGGTGGGGCAACACACTTGACTGTGGTGTTAGGCTGTATGTGGGGGAGGGGTCAGGGAGAGGTCAGAGACAATGCTGCTTGCTTGGCTCTCTGCTGGTTTTCAGTCACTTGCCCCCACTACCCACAAGCAAATTGGGCCCTTCTGGTGCTGATCCCTGGTTGGGTGGGTTTGTATATGTTCTGGGACCCTGTGAGTCTCTCTAGTGAATGCTGCTTTGAGGCTGGGAGTTTATCCCGCTGCCACAACCCCCACAGGTTTTTACAGTCACAGGTTTTGAGGTGTTATTTCCCCACACTGGAACCCTGGGTTGCATGGTCTGTCTCACTCCCCAGTTGTTCCTCCCCAGTTGTTGCTCCCCGTTTATCTGCATGCAAATGTGGGACAGCCAACCCGCCTTCACCCACTCAGTCCTCTAGCCACTGCCTTGTCATAGGACCTCTCCACCTGGTTACCTGTCTCCACCCCTCCTACCCATCTGGATGAATGTTTCTTCTTTAACTCCTTGGTTGTTGGACTTCCATACAGTTCGATTTTCTAGCAGCTCTGATTGTTTTTTGTTAATTAAATTTGTTGTTCAAGGAGGCACAGTGTATCTACCTACAACTCCATCTTGGCCAGAAGTCCTCCCTCCTTTTTTTTTTTTTTAATGAAAAAGTTTAGGATGTCATGTTGTGATCTGAATTAATTTAAAAACCTTTGGACAAATAGGTAACAAGTTCAGTATCGAGGCATGCATCTCTAATTCTTTTTTTTAATTTTAAGATTTTATTATTTATTTTTAGGGAGAAGAAGGGAGGGAGAAGAAGGGAGGGAGAAAGAGAGGGAGAGAAAAGTGAATGTGTGAGAGATACATAGATAGGTTGGCTCTTACATGCTGCCAGCTGGAGACCTGGTCCGCAACCCAGGCATGTGACCTGGCCAGTATTCCAACTGGTGACCTTTCAGTTCACAGGCCAGCACTAAATCCACTGTGCTGCACCTTGCCAGTGTGCATCTCTATTGCTTTTAATGTGCAGGTCAAGAAAATACTGTCATGATTTTCATTTTTAAAATTTACTTTAGTTGTGGAAGAATAAAGTAAGCATATTGAGTAATGAGTGTGTAATATGTTTTGAACTTGGTCTTTTAAAATCAGTTGCTGTACTCATATTAAACAAGTAATTGTGTTATGGAATGTTATCTAAATTTAGTAGACAGGGGTAAAAGTCAACAGGTGAAGAGAGAGTAAGGGTAGATTACTTAATTCTTAACTCCTTATCTTTTTCCTTGATGAACCTGTGATGAGGTTATTGGAAGTCTGAAAATCTTTAGAGAGAGAGGGCATCACTTTTTATTTTACTTCTGAAATGTAGTATATTATTATGAAGTATTTGAACAGTGATAGAATAGTTACTTAGCATTTTTTAAAAAATTGGGATGTAAGGGAGTGTGAATGAGGAGAGATGTGTTTAAAACTCATTAAGTATCAGAAAACATTCTGAAAAACTAGACTCTCATGGTTAGTTTTGAAGTAAGAGGCTTTTGTTTTTAATTTTTTTCTAGTCACAATTCTAAATTTGGTATAATTGCTATTAATTAAAAGCTTAATACATATTGATATATTAATAATTTTAATACTTAACATTTTTAATATGAAAAATTTCAATATTATAAAAATGGAATAATGTAATGAACCCAATGTATCCATCACTGGGGTACAAACACTATGTAGCTAATTTCATTTTATCTTTTATTGACTTCTCTCTTCACTTCTGGATTCTTTTACAGCAAATTCTAGCTGTCACAGCATTTCAACTAAATATTTTAGTATGCATCTCAAAAAATAAGAGCACTTTTTAAAAATCATAATTATAGCCCAGGTGGTATGGTTTAGTGGATTAAGGGTTGCTAGTTCGATTCCCAGTCAGGGCATGTGCCTGGGTTGCAGGCCTAGTCTCCAGTAGGGGGTACATGAGAGGCAACCGCACACTGATGTTTCTCTTCCTCTCTCCTTCCCTTCTCCTGTCTAAAAATAAAAAAATAAGTATTTTTAAAAATTATGATTATATACCTTTTAAATCACACCTGAAAAGTTGACAATAATTTCTTAATATCAGATATTAAGGGCAGTGTTCTCATGTTCTCAATTGTCATTAATAAGTATATATTTGTATATAATAATAATTATTTATTTTTAAATCTCATTCAAGGATATGTTTATTGATTTTAGAGAGAGAGGAGATAGGAGAGAAAGAGAAACATTGATGTGAGAGAGAAACATTGATTGGTTGCCTCTAGTATGCTCCTCAACCAGGGATCAAACCCACAACCTAGGTTTGTGCACTGACTGGAAATCGAACCTGCAACCTTTTGGTGTCCAGTATAACACTACAACTAACTGAGCCACCTGGCCAGAGCAATAATAATAATGATAATAATGATGATAATAAAATAATTAAACATAATTACCATAACAATAATTATTAGTAATTATTAACAATTGCAATAATTATTAAACATAATAATTATTTTTAATCCTTATCTGAAGATACATTTAGTGATTTTAAAGAGAGAGGGAGGGAGAGGATGGGGGAGGGAGAGACAGACAGACAGACAGACATGGGAGAGTCACATTGATAGGTTACCTCGCATATGCACCTCTACCAGGGAAATCAGACCCTCAACCTTTTTCCGTATACAAATAACGCTCCAACTAACTGAGTCAGGGCAATAATTATTATTTTTTTTAACAATCTGTTTCAGTCAGGATATAGATCAGTTTCATACTTTAGGATTGTTTTATAAATTTCCAAAATCTGTTTTAATCTATAACGTCCTTTTCTACTGTTGTTTATTTCTTAAAATTTTATGTTAAAGAAACTGGGTCAATTGTGAGACATCTTTACCACAGAAATATAGAGGTAGTTCCACCTAAGTGTTCTAGATTTGTCATTTGTTTACTGTGTTCATAATCCTAGATTTGGTTTTTGCTTAGTGTTACATGGTTATTGTCCTGTTTTAAAACCCAAATCCATGTTTTATTATCACTGTAATTATTTACATTAATGAAATCATGGACTTGTATCTTTGTTATATTTTAAACTACATTTTAAGATGAATTTAATGATTGAGTTAAAACTCTATTCATGTACCATTTAAAATCATCTTGAATATCACATATTAGGGAACACTGCTTTATGTTAATGCTTCTTCTTCTGTTCCCTCCACTCACCTCCTGTGTTGAAATCTAATCAGTTATCCCAAGAGGGACCAAATTGAAACCTTAGCTATATTTCCTGCTTGTCTCCACAAACAAGGTACATTCTGTGCACAGTATGGTTTTACTAGCACACTGCTTAATGAGGTGTGTTACCAATCTGAGATCATGGTCTAGCCAGCTCAGCATTCTTATCTTTCAGGTTCAAATTCCATTATGTGAGACATGTAGTTTTGTAGAGGAAGGGAAAAAGAAAAAGGAAACGGGGACATGATTCTGTATTGTCATTAAAATCTTCAGTGTATAGTTGATGAATGGAGTTAAGTAATGGCTGAAGACATTTCTTTTTCTGTTGCATAGGAATTAACTTTCAGGGAAAATTCAATTTGAAGATTATAGATTAAGAAAATTGATTTTAAAGGTTTCTAAAAATTTGTGGAGAAGGCATTTCAATAAAATAATTTGCTTAAAAATATGAACTATGGGGAAAACAGAATTTATTAATTTACTTTGGATCAATTTATTTAACTAGATTTTATATGAAAGGATAATCCTGTTGATATATTAAAATAAATATACTGTAAATAAATTACAAAGCTCTTACACATACATTCTTAATATATGCGTTGTATCCTATGTTACTCTGTAAGGAATTACCATTCTCATTTTATAAACTGGGAAGCTTTGGGAAGTCCAAAGAAATCATGTGATTTGTCCATAGACACACAAGTAGTCGCAGTTGATAAGGAGAACCATATAGAGAACTATTTTATTCCATTCTGAAGGCACTGGACTTGAAGTTGAATGTTCTGTGCTTAGTGTTATTTATTAGCTAAGCTCTATCAGCTTGGATAATTTATTTCAAATAATTCTCATTGTATATTGAGATAATTTGCTATAGAACTTTCTGGAGAATGAAATAGATAATGTGTAAGTAAAAGCAACGTGGCTCTTGCTGTTGTGGCTCAGTGGATTAAACACTGGCCTGTGAACCGAAAGGTTCCAGTTCGATTGCCAGACAGGGCATATGCCTGGGTTGCCAGCCAGGTCTCTGGTTGGGGGTGCGTAAGAGGCAAACACACATTGATGTTCCTCACCCTTTTTGTCTCCCTCCCTTCCCCTCTCCTTAGAAACAAATAAATAAAATATTTTAAAAAATAAGAAAATAAAAGCAATGTGAAATTTTTAAAAATTTACAAAATAAGTTCTTGAAATTTCATTGTACTATCAGTCTATTCATTTTAGTAATGTAATCTTTAATAAATACTTAGAAATAAGGATTCATTGCCTTTTTAAAAAGTTATCATAGGAATCTAAGTAATAAAACTAACTGAAAGGCATCTTTCTCTATGTTTTCTGTCATAATTTGGTTTCTGTAGAGCTCTTTTTCCTGTAACCGGGAAATACAATGTATATTTCATTCAGTTGGTGAATTTTGATAGGCTCTGGGGGTACAAAATGAATAACGTATATTTCTTTGAAGAGATCACAGTCATGTGGGAAATAACACACTTTAAGAGACAAGTGAATTTTAGCAAAGCATGCAGATGTTTTGTTAGAGGATCAGAGTGCGACGAGAGTTTTTTGGGGGGGATCAATTAAAACTGTATGATATTATCTACAGGAAAAGACTCATGTTCCTAATATTTATTCAGATATGGGAGGTTATGCCCATGTGGGGCTGTTGGACAATAAGTTGTGGTGGGTGGCTTTATTGAAAAGAAAAGGGATAGATGAAAGGGAGTACAGCTGAGTGCAAGGGGTCTTCCCCCGACCAGGTGTATTTCTCCTGTTGAGAGGAGGGTGTATTGTGAAGGAAAGGAATGGGAGGAGAAAGAGAAGCTAACATTTTGAGACTAGGGTCACAGATGAATACATACCTAATGGCCTCTGTTACTTGATAGCAGGACACAAGAAAGTACAAATCTCTACTTTTGTCTGTTTGACTCTAGCCAAATTCTATTTTTCTCCTATTATATCCATCCTTGCTAGTTTTCAAGCAGAGTTATTTCTCTTAGGCCATTCATTTAGTCATGTTAGCACTCTAGGATTCTAACTATAATATGTCTTCCTTCAGTGATGTGTTGTTATTGTGCTAGAGCTATGTTTTTAAGTGATATGATAAAAATACTCTATAAATAAAAGCATTTGTTTCACATACTGCATGGCCAATATACAGGCTGTGGTAAAGACAGTTGTGAGTATGTGAAAAACAGAGTTTGTTCTTGTATTATTGTTTATTAATTATTGTATTATTTTTCATACAAGCAACTGTAAACCTACTTTTGCCTCACCCTGTATAATGCAGTTAGGATATTACATGGTTGAAGTGAGTGAATTAGCACGTAAGTCTTATGCTTAAGGACTATTATTATCTCTAATGACTCTTCTACTTCTAATGAAACAAATCATGTGATACCTGCATGGCAAATGGCCAAAAATTATGAATCTGGGCTAAACATTTTTAGGAAGTCTCAAAGACCCTTCTCAGGGTCAGGAACGCAGAACTGGGTTGTCAGTGTCGTGTGAGATCTCTTAGAGTCACCTCTCAAATGAATCCTATACAAGTAAGTTTTGCCATGATTATATCAGTTATAATTTTTATGCTCCAACCACTCAGTACAGATCTGCAGATTACTGCCTGTAAATATCCAGCTTAGTATTAGCATTTGTTTCCTCAAAATAGTCTACCTTTTTTTTTGTATTTTGAAACACAATCAAATAATAAAGGATACTATTAGATAAGGATCCTTTAGCTTTTGAAAAATTGTGTAAGTCTTATATGTAGCTTCTAGATAAAGATGCTGTACTTATTTATAAGATTAAGTAAGAGTCTAGGACAGTGGTCCCCAACCTTTTTAGCACCAGGGACCGATTTCGTGGGAGACAATTTTTCCACGGACTAGAGGAGTGCGGGGGATGGTTTCATGATGATTCAAGTGCATTACATTCAAGCTCACCTCCTGCTGTGTGGCTAGGTTCCTAATAGACCTGAACCAGTACTGGTCTGAGGTCCCAGAGATTGGGGACCCCTCTATTAGATAAAGGAAAGATCTTTTGTGAGTAGGATGTATTGAATGTCAGACCATAAGTAAGCTGTCCAGTGTGCTGAAATGACTTTTCTTACAAGAAAATTTGGGGGGACAGACATTGCAATTTCCTATCCAGTACTTTTCATGCTCCTTTTTTTATTACTACTAGTACCCTCTTTTTTTTGGCGGGGTGGGGGTGCTGTTAACAGTGTGCCCAGCTAAGAGATTGATTACCTTTGTAGACTCATTGCAGTGCAGTCTAAGAGGGTGATTGCTAGGCTATATATTTCTATATTTTCTCTGAGTCAGGAACCCTCCCACCCCTCTATTGATTTCCTTTTTGTCCTTATCAGGAAAGTGGACATGATGCTTGGATTTTCTTGCTACCATTTGTGACAATTAAAAAGTAGAAGAAATCTATGTATATGGGTGAGGATAAAGAATGAAGGAGCCTGGATAGTGATGTTATTGTGGAGCTTCTTTAGACTGCCTACCTTTGCACTTCTCTTTCCATGAAGAAAAGAATTTCGTATTAAAATCACTGTAGAGGTTTTTTGCTACGTGCAACTGAATATATTACTATCTTTGCTGCATAAGAAACATTTTGTTTGATCTTATCCAGAGCCCTGGTTACTAAAAGTTGTTAGTACCCCCCAGCTAGAGATTTCATCAGTAAACTTTGACCAGTGTAGAACTTGGTCAGCTGAAATGAAATTATGAGGGAAAAAACCATAATATTATGTAATTTGAATATACTATATAACCAAGGATCATATAATTCAAGGCTGTTGTCCTCCTGAACTGTAAATTGGAGAAAACTTTGGATCTAGGTAAGTTCTTGGTTTCTGTGTATTGTTTGCAGCTTTCTTAACTCCTGTAGCCTGGCCATTTCTTAAAAGATATAGCCACTAAGATGGATGGCATATGGCATATATGCAGAAAGTTGCTATTTTTCTTCTTTGCTGATTTAGCTTGCCTCTGCTCCCTTAAAAATAGTCCTTAGGATTGAAATGAATTCGGTGAAGTTGCAGCATACAAACTCACCAAACAGAAAGCTCTAGCATTTCTATACACTATTAATCAAAAAGGGAAATTAAAAAAATCATTTATAATCACATCAAAAATAGCTAGAAATAAATTTAACCAAAGACCTGTACCCTGAAAATGATAAGACACTGATGAAAGACATTGAAAAATATAGAAATAAATGGAAAAATATTCCATGCTCATGGATTGGAAGTATTAATAATAAAATGTCCATACTACTCAAAGCAATCTACAGATTCATTGCAATCCCTATCAAAGTCCAGTGGCATTTTTCACAGAACTAGAACAAACAATTATATAATTTGTTTGGAACCACAAAAAAATCCTGAATAGCCAAGCAATTTTGAGAAAGAAGAACAAAGCTGTAGGTATACAGCTTTGATACTCCCTTGATTTCAGACTATACTATGGAGCTATAGTACAGCATGGTATTGGCACAAAAACAGACACACAGACTAGTGGATCAGAATTGAGGATAATTAATTTACAGTAAGGCCAAGAATGTACAATGGAGAAAGGACAGTATCTTCTATCAGTGTTGCAAAAATCAGGGAGCCACATGCAAGAGAATATAATTAAACCAATCATTTATACCATACACAAAAATGAACTCAAATGGATTAAAAACTTGAATATAAAACCTGAAGCCATAAAATTCCTAGAAGAAAACATAGGTGGCAAACTAGTTAATATCAGTCTTACTGATGTTTTTGTATATCTGACAATAAAGTGTAAAGGTGTGGGGAAACAAATGTAAAAATAAACAAATGGGACTAGTTCAAACTAAAATGCTTCTGTACCATGAAGGAAACTGTCATAAAAAAAAAATGGTAAACAACTGGATGGGAGAAAACATTTTTCAAATTGTACATCTGATAGGAGTTAATATCTAAAATATATAAAGAACTTATAAAACTCAGCAACAACAAAAAAACCTGATTAAAAAGTGGACAATCTGAATAGGCATTTTTCCAGAGAAGACATACAAGTACATAAAAAGATGTTCAACATCACTCATTGTTAGGGAAGTACAAATCAAAACCACAGTATCACCTCACACCTGTAAGGTGAAAGGCACTTGTTAGAATGTTTATTATCAAAAAGAGAGGAAATAAGGAGTGTTAGAGAGGATGTTGAGAAAAGGGAACCCTGGTACACTTTTGGTGAGAGTGTAAATTGGTACTATCATTATGCAAAACAGTATAGAGATTACTCAAAAATTAAGACTAGAATCACTGTATGATCCAACTTTTCCACTTCTGGGTGTTTATCCAAAGAACGTAAAAACACTAATTTGAAAGATGTATGCACCCCTATTTTCATTGCAGCATCATTTGCAATAGCCAAGATATGGAAATAACTTCTGTCTATCAAAGGGTTGAATGGATAAATAAAATGTGATTGTTATGCATGCATATGTGCACACATGCACAGTCGTTTTGGAATATTTTTATAAACTTAAACATGTCCAAATATGCCCAGAAGCAGACTTGCAGAACCTCTGGGCTGGAGGAATCCTTAAATATGAGTCACCTTCACCTAGACCAGTGCTTCTAAACTCTCCTGTTGATGGAAAGTATGTGAGGACCATAGGACTAATCTCATAAGGAAGACATGCAGCCCGACTGTTCTTTTTCTTCTGTGTCAGTGATTTGGGGACAGTCTCTCTGTCCATCCGTCCATGTTTATGTAGTGCTCACTATGGGCAGGCAGTGTTGGGAACACAATTGCAGGAAAGATGGCTCCTCACTTTATAGAGCTTTCAGTTATGTGAGGAAGACTCAAGTAATCATAGCCAGTTGTTAAAAAAAAAATAGCAGTGGCAACTCCATTGTGTTTACTGCCTCCAAGCTGCAAATATTCAGAAATTGCTGTTGACAATTGTCAACATGACTTCGCAGTCATTCTTAAGGTGGTGTGGCAGTATTCAGGCTTTCCTTTGGGTGCTTGTGAATGGGCTGTGTGTATTTTTTAAGAAACTTCAGACGATATAAAGGAGTCTCTGGAACAATGTTTCTTGACCCACCTGTATCAGAATTACCTGGAGCTCCCTAAAAAAATGCACATTCCTGTGCTTCATTCAAGACCTACTGAACTAGAATCTCTGTGGGTAGCTAGAGGGAATCTGTTTTTTAACAAGCAGTTCAAGTGATTCAAGGACACAGATAGTTGAGAAATGCTGTGTTTGAGCCTTCCTGGAGTCTTCCAGCTCCTACATGGGTCCTTCCAGTTGCATGTTTATTTCACCTGTTCCTTCTGATGAGGAGTGCATCCTTCACTACAGGTCTTTGTTATTAACACTAATGTGTTCTAGCTGGCTATGTATGTGAAATCAGCTTTGAGACTAATTTTACATGAGTGTTTAATGTTTGAGGAAAGTCCTTTGTCTTGTGGTAATTGATATTATTCTCAACTTGAGACAGTGTTTATTTACAAAGAGCCAGGGAGCTATTTTTTCTTTAATGGTGCTTATCTGATTTGTAAGATCCATATTCATTCAGGTTTTCTAGAAATTCCCATTACCTTCATTTTATTGGGGAGATATTTTTTCCTTAGGTGTTAATTTTTGTCACTCTTTCCCAAAGCTTTTTAGAAATGGGAATAGATTTTTAACTAAAAAATTTTGGTGCCATTTTTAAAATAACTTGTTTCTACCTTTGAATAGTTTTGGAAAATATATCACTGCTAAATCATATATTTGCTATTAAATGTGTACTATAAATAGCCATAAAAACAAACATCTCATTATTTTTGATACAAAAATTTCACTTCCAAGGAAAATACAGAAGTAAACACACCTTTCTATGAATGTGAATCTAGACATCTTTAAGATAGTACACTTGCACATTTTAAAGTGTTTGCACTTTTGAGTTAGTTCTCCAGCAATGCCAGTTTCAGTTTAGCTAGTAGATATTTTGAGGCCTCCTGATTGAGCATGTGTTTTGCCTTCCCCCTCACTGTCCTTTTCTTTATTGGGCTGTTTCAGTCATCATAAAATGCCTTGCCTTTTACTAAACCGAATACCATAAAGAATTTGCCTTAAGGGTAATTATTACTCCATGAGTTAAGGAGGTATAAGAGTAATAAGGAAGTGAAATAGAGAGTACAGCTCATCTCCTTTTATGGAAAGCAATTTTGCAGGAAGAATTACTTTGTACACCTCCCACTGAGAGTGGTCATAAAGGTATGTTTTCATTTGTTGATGAAATGCAAGTAACCCTAGAAGATTTGGCAGTCCTTCAGTCTCAGATAGTAGTATGTGGGCTCTTTTTAGTCATAGGGGAATAGAATGGACAATTGAGACCAGCAGGTTATTCTTACAGCTGTGAACAAGACACAGGTCACTCTGGAACAAGCCTGTCCCAGGTACTAGAACTTTACAGGCTGATTGGGAATGCTTAATCATCTTAGGTTATATAACATGCAGTTCCTATGAATACATATGCATGAATATTTTTCATACACTGGATAGGTACTTGTATGTGAATGATAAGTATCATAAATTATAAATTCATTCTTCACTTTGGCTATCAGGTGGTTAAAATTTGTTGCTTTTATGGTTTTGGTCATAATATGTTCCTTAATACTTAGTATAGAATGCCAAGAATATTGAGTAGTATCTGGTAGCATCTTTTAAAACAAATACATATTTTTTATCTAAAAATTAAAGTTTAGTGATACTTACAAAATATTCAAATAATATAAAGATATACAAAGTATAAGGGTGTAAGTGTATTTTTGTATAAAGATATACAAAAGTATAAATTTTCTAACCTCTTTCCAGCTTTTTACTCTTTTGGGAAAAGGCACCAGTCTTTCCCCGCAAATACATGTTTTTCTGCAACTTTCCTTTTGTTTTTAATACATATCATGAATATGTTTGCAGATCAGTACTTATAGGTATTTATCATTGATGTACATAATTTATGTATCAAAGTTTTGATACTGAATAATTTTTATTCCAGAAATTAAAAAATGAATGTTTGCATATTTATTTATTTACTTTCCAATATATATGTTTATGTAGCTGTTAATAACAGAAAAGATCAAATATAGAGTATTGATAATCTTATTGATGAATGTTATGATGGGTTATATATACATTTTAGTTTTGAAGTTAATTAAGAATTTGAAAAATGACCTAAGCATCTTTTTAAACAGTGATTAAAATATTGTAAACTCTGTTTATGAATATTTTTCTATATATTTATGGTATGAATGTTCAAGATCTTCTGTCTTAGCAACTTTCAAGTACATAATACAGTATTGTTAACTGTAGTCACCATGCTGTATATTAGGTCACCAGAACCTATTCATCTTGTAACTGTATTGAGCATCTTCATTTGCTTTTTTGTCATCTTTATATTTTCTTTAGTGACGTTTCTTTGCGTACTTTTTCACTTAACAGTATTCCATGAACTAAAATTTAAGTATTTATATAGATCATATATTTATTGGCATAGAAAGAGGTATCATTCCATAATCATTTTGTTCACTGAATATTTAATTTCATGAATAATTATAATTTTTAAAATTCTAAACCTTAAAGATGACCATTTACTATTATAAAAGCTGCTGCTGTGAACATACTGCATTCTTATTTAGTGAGAGTAGATTCTTAGAGGTCTTGTTACTATGGCCAAAAGTTCATATATTTTTAAGGTTTTCAATAATTACTGCCAAATTTCCCTCAAGAAAGCTTTTACTTCCACAGTGGAAACATTTGTGGGCATGAGAAAATCCATTAGAAACATGCATTGACCAGAGAATACTGTAATCTACCTTCTCATTCTATACAATAGATGTTGGCTAGGTCACACTGTTTCTAGACTTTCTTAACTCCAGGTCAATATAACTTTTTCCTCCCTCTCATATTTATGTTTATGTTTCTATTGTTTATATTTATATAAGGCTTTTATAACCACATTTTTTTTTGTGCTTCTCTGCTCTGTGTGCCTGAAGTTCCTGCACCTTTTTTTAGAGCTGAAACCAGTGTGGTGCTCCTCAATGAATCTTTTCTCAATTTCAATGCCAGAGTATAAGCTTATTCTAAGCATGAGTACATTTTATATATTTGTCTTTGAATTATAGAACCTACTGATATGCTTGGCATATAGAAATGGTTTTCTTCAGTACTGACGATTTAAATTATGCCTGGATCAAATAGGGTTTCTTGACTATACTATATTTTATAGTATATGTGTCATATTAATACTGTATTCAAAGATAATTGATGTAATTATATCCCTAACTACTAATATATACTTTAAAGATCCTATTTCTTTTTGAGAATGTAGATATAAACATATAAATTAAAATAATTTTTTGTTTCAGAATTTTGTAACCTCAAATGACCTAACTGTATAAGCATGGTCTGGTATTACAATTTGGGATTACAGAGTAAAATATTTTGTTAAACTTTAGCTTAATATTTTTCATTAAGTTATAATGACCTGTAATTATGTTGTGTTATAAGTTGACCATAACAGCATCTTTTGTTAGGTAGCATGGCAAAAATTTAAAAAGGGATTAGTTTTATTTTAAAGGTTCAGCATTGCAGTTATTTGTCTGTCTCCTAGGCTTACAGATTTGTCCATCGAGCAGTGAAAACATAATTTCCATATAACAAACTGTCTAGGATGTTTTAAAGAATTATAATCTTTTGAATGTTAAATTGAAATTACTAAGTAAATATATTACTTGCTTTGTAGGTAAAAACAGACATGACTGTTCTATTACGCAATTATATCTTTCTGTGTCAATAAATATATGATCTACATAAATATTTTTGCCAGTAACGGAATTCTTGTGGCAGTCTTATTGGATTGATGAATAATATGTAAGAGGACATTTTTATGGGGATTAATACAAGCTGTTTTCCAGTAAAGTCTGAGGAAATGTTTTATTTTTGCAACTTGAACAGCACTAATGCAGCAGTTCAATTTACTTAGGGGTTTCTTTGGCCAACACACTGATGCCCAGAAAATGTCTGAGTTGATGGCTTGCCAGATGCAAATCTGACCTAATGAAGGTAAAGCCAACTGACCACGCACTGCCAATTTTAGGTTCCATTTGATTGGATCCTAAAAACTGGAGCACAAATAAATAACAGGCTACAAATTCAATTAGTCTGGCAGCTTCGTCAATTAGACTGACTAAATCAGAAAAATTAGATTTATCTAAAATTATGTCTCATTATAGTTCCTCTGTAAATTCTCACTGATGGTGATAAGTAGAAAGCATTAAACTTTGAGTCTTTCTGATTTGAGAAGATATATGCCCAGCAGATGTGACACTTTCAAGTGTATACTATATGAGTGAATTGTGATTTAAGATTTACTCAAGACTATTCTCTGGTGTAGGTTTTTTTTTGAAGACTCTGTATGATTCTTTGCCATTATTTTTCTCAAAGGAAGGGATTGTCAATGGATTTAATTGAATTAATGCTTTTCTGTGATATTATTGTATTCCTGGTGATATTGTTGAACATTATGAAGGCGTGTCATAACAACAATACTTACTATCAATAAAGTCTTTCTTTGTGTATTTTAAAGTTAAGAAGGTAATTGAATTTTTTGGCCTACTAATAACAATTGTCCTTTATTTAAAGATGTGAAAATAATCCAGACATATAATATTAGTATCCTAATACAGGAAAAAAGTAAAGGAATATCTTATACCCAATGAGCTATATAAAACATGATATGATCATGATTGATGAATGGTTACCAGTTGTTTGATACAAAATTCATTTTGGAAAGGTAATGAATTTACTTCCTGTGCTCATTTAAGATTTTTTTTTTTGCAATTACTTTGTTCCTCTTAGATAAAGTGGGAAAACACTGTAGTGAATTATTTTTTATTTCACACTTAAAGCTTATTCATAGTGTGACTTCTCTGGTCTATGTAGCAATGCAGAAACACATATAGATCATGAAACAACTTCACTTAATAAAATGGAAATCTGTTTTGTATTAACTGTGTATATTATTGCAACATATAAGGATGCTTATCTAGGGTGCTGGCCTCCAGTTCCAAATCGTAGGTTTTGGACCACTGTTAGCCGCAACACTTTTCTCTTCAAAGTTGCCAGGCTAAGTGTGTAGCTACATGCAGTGAGAGTTTTAACTTGCTGGACAGCCTGAGGAAATTATTGGAGACTCCTTCTTGCAGAACTAAAATGATTATTTTGCCACTCTTAGGTAAACCTACATGTTCAGGAAGTAATCCAAATGAAGAGTGACCTGGGCTTTGAGATCAGGGCTAAGCATTGAGAAACCCAATGTGTGTACTTTAAAGGAGTCAGCATCATTTCGATTGTACCTGCAGAGAGAGATTAGTTTTACATTTGTTCTTTACTCAAATGCAGTGGCTAAATTTAAAATTTGCATTCCTCCAGAAGTGGTTTTAGAAGTCTTTTTGCTCATGGCTGAAAATGAAAATTAAGTATATTTAATAGCTGCTTTTGTGTTTTCATATATTTTACTGACTTTTACTGCTTTTCAATGATGTATTCCCAGCTTAGGATCTTCATACATAGTGATCTTCTTTTTGAAATTCCTGCTGCCTGGCTAACACCTGGACTTTGTGTGTCACCTGGCTGACATGTAGACTGGTTGAGATACCCATATTATTTATTCTCATAATACCTTGCATTAAAGGTAGTACATTTATGGCAATTGTGTTGAAGTACCATAATTTTGCTAATTATTTAGTCTGTCTACTTTCTATACTAACTTCACAAAGGCAGGGCCTATATATACATATATTTTTGGTTCACTGCTGTATTGCCTGATTTCTTATTGCCTACTTGGTGCTTAATGGATACATACAGGATGAATGAATATGTGAATGTATCCATTGTAAGATGAGGAGGGGAAACTGAAGCAGGAGGGAAGATCTCTGAATAATATATAAAGTTTTAAGGTTATTTTCCTCTTAAAGCTATGTTTTGGAAATAAGTTATTCAATCCTTATGTGACTTTTCACAAAGTAATTATGTTTGATCAAAGCTGTTTTCACTTCACTGTGTGACTCTGTAATTATAACTGTCTGATATTTTTTCATTTAGCAGACAGCTCAAACAATAGATGTAAAAGCTGTTAGTGGTATAAATATAGGAAGAAGAAACTTTACCCAAAGATTGTTTTGTTATTTCGTTTTAATTTAAACAATTTAGTTCAACAAACTAAATTTAAAAAAAAAACAAAAACAGTTCACTCATTTCTTCCACTCCCCACCCCTATTCTCTGGCAAATCCAGTTTATTCTCTATATCTATGTGCTTGTTTTTTTCTTTTATTTAGATTTTATATTAATAAAGATCTTATGATAATTTTCTTTCTTTGACCTATTTCCTTTGGCATTATAGCCTTTTTTTAAAAAAGATTTTATTTATTTTAAAAAAGGGGAAAGGAGGGAGAAACAGGGAGAAGAAGATTGATGTGTGAGAGATACATTGATCAGTTGCCTCTCTTACACTCCCAACTGGGGAGCTGGCATGCAACCCAGGCCTGTGCCCCAACTGGGAATTGAACCTGTGACCTTTCAGTTCGTAGACTGCCACTCAATTCACTGAGGTACATCAGCCAGGTCTAGCATAATAACCTTGAAATTCATTCATATTGTTGCATCTGGCAAGGTTTCATTCTTTTTAATAGTTGAATAATATTCCATTGTATCTGTGGTTTGTCTGTGTCTGTGTGTAAAATTTCATCCACTGATGGACAGGTTGTTTCTGTATCTTGGCTATTGTAAATAATGCTGCAGTGAACATGGGGGTGCATATATCTTTCTGAGTTCATGTTTTTATTTTCTTTAGATAAATACCCAGAATTGGAATTGCTGGATCATATTGTAGTTCAATGCATAACTTTTTGAGGAACCTCTATACTGTTTTTCATAGTGGCTGTACTAATTTACTTTCCTACCAACAGTGCACAAGGGTTTCCTTTTCTCTGTGTCCCTACCAACACTTATTTCTTGTCTTTTTAATAATAGCTATTCTAATCAGTGTGAGGTGATACCTTATGGTTTTGATTTGCATTACCCTGATAATTAATGATGTTGAACATCTTTTCATGTACCTTGCTGGCCAACTGTATGCCTTTTTTAAAAAAAGATTTTTTTAGATCTTTTGCCTTTTTTTCATTGGATTGTGTATTTTTTTGCTATTGAGTTGTATGAATTCTTTAAATATTTTTGGATATTAGCTCCTTATCAGATATATGATTTACAATTTTTTCCATTCAGTAGGGTGTCCTTTCATTTTGTTGATCATAATTTTTGCTATACATACACTTTATAGTATGATATAATCCCACTTATTTTTGGGTTTTTGGTTTTTTTTTTGTTGTCAGAATCAAATAATCATTGCCAAGACCTATGTCAAGGAGCTTGCCATATATGTTTTTCCCATAGGAATTTTATGGTTTTTCAGCCTTAGGTCAAGTCTTTAATCTATTTGACATTTTTGTGTGTGGTGTAATAGAGCAGAAAGTTTCATTCTGTTGTATGTGGCTGTCTAGTTTTACCAATACCATTTATTGACGAGACTATCTTTTCCCCATTGTATATTCTTGGCTCTTTGGTTGTAATACATAGGCATTGGTTTATTTCTGGGTTCTTTATTCTGTTCCATTCATCTATGTGTTTGTTCTTATGCCTATAATTAATTACTATAGTTTTGTATGTAGTTTGAAATCAGTGAGTGTAATAATGACTATATTAATTACCATAGCTTGGTATGTAGTTTGAAATCAGTGAGTGTGATACCTCCAGCTTTGTTCTTTTTTCTCAAGATTGCTTTGGCTGTTTCATTTTTACATGTATGTGTGTGGTTCCACAGAAATTTTAGGATTATTTGTCTGTTTCTTTGAAAAATGCCATTGGGATTTTGATAAGGATTGCATTGAATATGTAGATTGCTTTTAGTAGTATGGACATTTTAACAATATTGATTCTTTTAATCCACAACCATGGAGTAGTATTTTCTTGTATCTTCAGTTTTTTTCATTTATGTCTTATGGTTTTCAGCATGCAGGTCTTTAACCTCCTTGGTTAAATTTATTTTTATGTATTTTATTCTTTGATGAAATTGTAACTGGGATCATTTATGTATTTCTCTTTTGATAGTTTGTTATCATGTTTAAAAACATAACAGAGTTTTATGTACTGATTTTTGTCTCCAGCAACTTTACTGAATTTGTTTATTGATGTTTTTTGATGGAGTTTTCAGGGTTTTCTATGAAGAATATGTTATCTGGAAATAGAGTTTTAATTCTTTCTTTACAGTTGGGATACTTTTCCCCCCCTTTTTCTTGCCTAGTTGCTGTGGCTAGTACTTCCAGAATTTGTTGAGTAAGTGGTGAGAGTGGACATCCTTGTCTTATTCCTGGTCTGAGAAGTAAGGCTTCTAACTTTTCACTGTTGAATATGTTAGCTGTAGGCTTGTCGTATACAGTTCTTATTAGGTTAATGTACATTCCCTCTATATCCATTTGGCTGAGAGTTGTTTTTTCTTTTTTAAATCATAAATAGATGTTGAAATTTGTCAAATGAGGTTTCTGAATTATGTGAAATGATTATAAGATTTTTAGCCTTAATTTTCTTAATGTGTTGTATCACACTGACTGATTTGCTGATGTTGAACCATTCTTGCATCTCTGGAATAATAAATCCCATTTGATATGGTATATGATCCTTTTAATAGATTGTTGAATTCGGTTTGCCGATACTTTATTGAGGATTTTTACATCTATGTTCATCAGGGATATTGGCTTTTAATTTTCTTTTCTCTTTTCTCTTTTCTCTTTTCTTTTCCCTTCCCTTCCCTTCCCTTCCCTTGGCATCCCTTGGCATCCCTTGGCATCCCTATCTGGTTTTGTGTCAGGGTAATGTTGGCCTTATAAAATGAGTTTGAAGACTTCTCTTTCCTCACTTCTATTTCTTGGAAGGGTTTAAGAAGTTATTGCTATTAATTGTTTTTCAAATGTTTCGTTGAAGTCATCAGTGAAGGTCCTGGACTTTTGTTTTTTGGTAGGTTTTTTTATTCAGCCTCTTTGTTAGTAATCAGTCTGTTCAGATTTTCTAGTTCATTATGAGTTAGGTTTGGTAGGTTAGATGTTTCTAGGAATTTATCCATTTCTTCTAGGTTGTTCAATTTGTTGTATAATTGTTCATAGTAGTCTCTTATATTCCTTTGTATTTCTGTGGTATCAGTTGAAACACCTCTTTCATTTCTGATTTTATTTGGGCCTGTAGACTTTTACTGCAAATTACTTTTCATGGAATTCCTTAGGACTGGGCATTGTGGTCTACTTTAGTAGGTGGACTGCATATCAGTGAATGCTTGAACACTTGAAAAATAATTTGAAATATGATTGATTAGACCAAATATTCACCACAATATGCTTGTGTTAATGGATGTTTCTGGAAAAGGTGAAGTCATCACTGTAGAAGATATTTCTTATGGTCAAGAGTCATATAAATTATTATTTTCTTACTGTGACAACAAGCCTTTATTCAGTTACAGGAGATAAAACATAAAATGGAGGAAGAAAGTGATTATTCATATCTTCTTTTCCTCTTTCTTAAGAGTACACTTAAATTTTTATTTTATGTGTTTAGAATTTATTGAATAAGGAATACATTTATAAGGTTCAAATAAAAAAAATGCTGTACAAAATGGTATAGTACACAATTATCTTTTTGTTACCACTGTCAATGACAAATGACAGCAGAATATACATACTTTTCAAGTGCACATGGAACATTTTCTAGAAGAGACCACATGTTAGGACATGAAACAAATCTCAATAAATTTAGGAAGATTGAACTCATATCAAGCATATTCTCTGACCACAATAATATGAAACTAGAAATTAATCACAAGAGCACTGAAAAACACACAAAGACATGGAAGCTAAATAACATGTTATTAAACAATGAATGGGTCAACAGTGAGATCAAGGAAGAAATCAAAACATACCTTGAAACAAGTGAAAATGAGGACAAAACAATCCAAAATCTGTGGGACACTGGGAAAGCAATCCTAAGGGGGAAATTTGTAGCAGTAGAGGCCTATCTCAAAAAATAAGAAAAAGCTCAGGTAAACAATCTGATTTCACACTTAAAGGAACTTGAAAAGGAACAACAAAGAAAGCCCAATGTGAGTGGAAGAAAGGAAATAATTAAGATCAGGACAGAAATAAATGAAGTAGAGTCTAAAAAATTTTACATAAGATCAGTGAATCAAAGAGCTAGTTCTTTGAAAAGATAAACAAAATTGATAAACCTTTAACCAGACTCATCGAGGAAAAAAAAGAGAAAGGACCCAAATAAATAAATTCAGAAATGAAAGAGGGGAAATAACAGCTGACACCAAAGAAATATAAAAGATTGTAAGAAAACACTATGAACAACTATATGCCAACAAACTGCACAACCTGTACGAAATGGATAAATTCCTAGAAACATAAAATCTTCCAAAACTAAATCGGGAAGATTCAGAGAATTTGAATAGATAAATTACACCTAATGAAATTGAAGCAGTAATCAAAAAACTCCCAACAAACAGAAACCCTGGACTAGATGGCCTTACAGGTGAATTTTACTAAACATTCCAAGAAGAACTGACACCTCTCCTTCTCAAACAGTTTCATAAAATTCAAGAGGGAGGAAGGCTCTGAAACTCATTTTTACAAGGCCAGCATTAATCCTAATTCCAAAACCAGATAAAGATACTACAAAGGAAAACAAATTATAGGCCAATATCCCTGATTAACATAGATGCTAAAGTCTTTTTATTTATTTATTTATCTATTTAACCCATCCTTTATTGATAGCATTTGGGTCATTTCCAGTTCATAGAAGAAATGATGCTACAATAAACATCTTCATGCTTGTACCTGTGTGTACATGTGGAGGAAAACCTCTATTTTTTCTTTCAAAATTGATTTTTTTTTCTCAAGTTTCTGTTGAACACCTATTGTTATTCACAATTATTTTAAGTGTAAAAAATTTTTATGCCCCACATTTCTTTTTTTGAGTATATTTTATTGATTATGCTATTACAATTTTCCCATTTTTTTTCCCCTTTGTCCCCCACTCTGCCCTGCAGACCCCAACCCTCCAACATTCCCGGTCCCCTTAGTTCATATCCATGGGTTATACTTATAAGGGTTTTTTTTTGAGTTCTTTGTTTTCTATATTGTTTTTGATCTCTCCCCAACCATTTTATGCCTACCAATTATGCTGCTTCTTCCCTGTATCTTTCCCCTTCTATTCCTCCCATCCCCTTCCCCACTGAAAACCCTCCATGCTATGTCCATTTCTCTGATTCTGTTCCTGTTCTAGTTGTTTGCTTACTTTTTGTTGTATTTTGGAATAACAAAAGGTTCATTTGTAGATAGTTGTGAGTTTGTTGTCATTTTACCTTTCATATTTTTGATCTTCTTTTTCTTAGATAAGTCCCTTTAACATTTCATATAATAATGACTTAGTGATGATGAACTGATTTAACTTGGCCTTATCTGGGAAGCACTTTTATCTGCCCTTTCATTCTGAATGAAAACTTTGCTGCATAGAGTAATTTTGGATGTAGGTCCTTACCTTTCATGACCTCGAGTACTTCATTCCAGCCCCTTTTTGCCTGCAAGATTTGTTTTGAGAAATCAGCTGATAACCTTATGGGCACTCCTTTGTAGGTAACTCTTTCCTTTCTTCTTGCTGCTTTTAAGATTTTCTCTTTGTCTTTAGTCTTGGGTAACTTAATGATGATATGCCTTGGTGTGTTCCTCTTTGGGTCCAGCTTCTGTGGGACACTCTGGGCTTCCTGGACTTCCTGGAAGTCTGTTTCTTTCTTCAGATTGGGAAAGTTTTCCATCATTATTTGTTCAAATAAGTTTTCAATTTCTTGCTGTTGTTCTTTTCCTTTTAGCACCTCTATACTTTGGATATTGGAACGTTTCAGGTTATCCCAGAGATTCTGGAGTCTCTCTTCACTTTTTTGAATTCTTATTTCTTCATTCTGTTCTGGTTGGATGTTTATTTCCTCCTTTTGTTCCAAATTGTTGCTCTGAGTCCTGGTTTCCTTCCGTCACTATTAGTTCCCTGACTATTATGCTTTATTTCATTTTGGGTATCTTTTGTTTTTTTCACTTTTTGACCAAGCTCAATCAGTTCTGAGAGCATTTTGATTACTAGGGCTTTAAATTCTCTATCAGATAGGTTGGCTCTCTCCTCATTGCTTAGTTCTCTTTCTGAAGTTTTCTGTTTTTTCATTTTGGCCATATTTCTTTGTCTCAGCTCACCTGAGGGGCAGGGCCTTAGATAGTCGCCAGTACTGGGCAGCCCTCCTTGTTTCACTGTTGCCCTGCCTGTGGGGGAGGGGTCAGCAAGGGAGCAATGCAGCTTGCCTGCTCATTTCTTGTTCACTTTACAATGGACTCTCATGTGAGACTGGGAGTTTTTCCCACCATGATAACCACCATAATCCACAGTGAGCTTTGAGTCTTAGTTTCTCCTTCAGCCAGCCCTGACCGAGGTCCACCACCTCGCTGTGGATTTTCTCAGCCGGCCCAGCCATGCCAAGGGTTCTTACAGATCTGGTTATTCTGGTTGACTTTTTCTTTAATTTCTTGGTTGTCGGAGATCCATGCAGTTTGATTTTCTGGTGCTTCTGGTAGTTTATTGATTTTAGATTGGTTGTTATCCTCTTTTTGATTGTGAGAAGAAGCGAAGTGTTTCTGTATATGCCTCTATCTTGGCTGAAAGCCCTTAATACTAAAATCTTCAACAAAATATTAGCAAACTGAACACAGAAATGTGTCAATAATACCATACAGTATGAACAAGTGGGATTTATTCCAGGAATGCAAGGATGATACAATATCCACAAATCAATAAATGTGATTGACTACATACACAAAATGAAAAAAACACATGATTGTATCATTAAAATCAGAAAGACCTTTTGATAAAATCCAGCACCCATTCATGATAAAAACTCTCTGCAAAGTGAGAAAAGAAGGAACATACCTAAACATAATAAGGGCCATGTATGATAAACCCACTGCCAGCATCATACTCAACAGGCAAAACCTATAAGCATTCCCCTTAAGATATGGATGTCCGCTTTCACCTCTCTAATTCAACATAATACTGGAAGTCCTAGTCACAGCAATCAGACAAGAAGAAATAAAAGGCATCCAGATTGGAAAGGAAGAACTAAAACTGTCTTTATTTGCAGATGACATGATACTGTACATAGAGAACACCAAAAATTCCACCAAGAAACTACTAGAACTGATAAATGAATTCAGCAAAGTATCAGGATACAAAATTAATACCCAGAAATCAGTTGCACTTTTATATGCCAACAATGAACCAACAAAGGGAAATTAAGAAAACAATCCCATTCACAATTGCTCCAAAAAGAATAAAATACCTAGGAATAAGCCAAGGCAAGGATATAAAAGACCTGTACTTGGAAAATTATAAGATGCTGAAGAAAGAAATTGAAGATACAAATAAGTGGAAGTACATGCTATATTCATGGATAGGACAAATTAACATACTGCCCAAAGCAATCTATAGATTATAGTACAATTTCTATCAAGATTGAAATAACATATTTCACAGGACCAGAACAAATATTTCAAAAATTTATATGGACCAACAAAAGGCCCTACATAGCAGCCACAATCCTGAAAAAGAAGAACAAAGTTGAAGGAATCATGCTAACTAATATCAAACTATATTACAAGGCTCTAGTAATCAAAACAGTATGGTACTGGCATAAAAACAGACACATATCAATGGAACAGAATAGAGATCCCAGAAGTAAACCCACGCCTTTTTAGTCAATTAATATTTGACAGAGGAAGCAAGCACATACAATGAGCTAGACATATTCAATAAATGGTATTGGGAAAATTGGACAGGTACATTCAGAGAAATGAAACTAGACCACCTTCTTACACCACACAAGAATGAATTCAAAATGGATCAAAGACTTAAATGTTAGCCCTGAAACCGTAAAAATCCTAGAAGAAAACATGGGCAACAAAATCTTGGACATTGCTCGTAGAAATTTTTTAGCATATATATCTCCCCAAGCATGGGAAACAAAAAATGAACAACTGGGACTCCATCACAATAAAAAGTTTTTGTACAGCAAAGGAAATTGTCAACAAAATAAAAAAGACAACCCACAGAATGGGAGAACATATTTGCTGATACCTCTGATAAGGGGTTAATACCCAAAATTTAAAAAGTACTTACAAAATTCCACACTAAAAAAACAAACAACCCAATTAAAAACTGGGCAAAGGACCTGAATAGATACTTCTCCAAAGAGGACATACAGATGGCCAGTGGACATAGGAAAATATGCTCAACATCATGAATCGTCAGAGAAATGCACATTAAACCACAATGAGATACTGTCTCACACCTGTCAGAATGGCTGTCATCAATAAATCAGCAAAGAACAAGAGCTGGTAAGGATGTGGAGAAAGGGAAACCCTTTTGTACTACTATTGGTCAGAATGCAGACTGGTCCAGCCATATGGAAAGCAGTAAGGAGATATCTCAAATAATTAAAAATGCATCTGCCTTTTGACCCAGCAAAGGAACCCAGAACACTAAGTGGAAAGAACATAAGCACCCTGATGTTCATTTCAGCATTATTTACGATTTTTAAGATGTAGAAGCAGCCCAAGTGCCATCAATAGATGAGTGGAAACAACTATGGGACATGTACACAGTGGAATTCTAGTCAGCCATAAAAAAAGAAGAAAATTTTACCCTGTGTAACAGTATGGATGGACCAGGAGAATATTACCGTAAGTGAAATAAGTCAATCAGAGAAAGACAAATACCATACGATATCATTCATATATGGACTCTAATGAACAAAGTGAACTAACAAGCAAAACAAAGACAGACTCATAGATGGAGAGCAGATGATTGCTAGTAGCTTAAGGGCAGTTGGGAAGTAGAGGGAATAAGGAAAAATGAAAAAAAGACTCATGGACATGGACAACTTTATGGTTATTGCCCCGAGCGGCATCTGTAAGGGGACTAAATGGTAAGGTTAAATATTTTTAAAAAGGTTATATATATATATTTTAATAATGGAAGATAAAAAGGCAGAAATGATGTTTTAATATTTAGGCTTTAATGTGCTATAAAATAAGTTATAGCAACTGAACTGGTAGTTTTTTAAAATTTTATTTACTTATACTAATTTTCAAAATATATACTATAAAGAAGAAAAGTTTTAAATTTGCCTATAACTATCAATAGTAATTCCTATTGATAATTAGAACAAATATTTTTGAAATTTCTAAAAATATTTTAGTTTTTTCAAATATGACATTTACAGCACTGAAAGTCATCTTTGATGTTTTAAAATTTTTTAAATTTTTATTATTTTTTTATCCTCACCCAAGGACATGCTTGTGATTTTAGAGAGGGGGGAGGGAGGGGGAGAGAGAGAGAGGGAAAGAAACAACAACAATGTAAGAAACATTGATTGGTTGCCTGTTGTGTGCTCCCTCACTGGTGACTGAACCTGCTACCTAGGTATGTGCCACAGTGGGAACGGAACTCGTGACCTTTTGGTTTATGGGACGACACTTCAACCATCTCAGCTACACTAGCCAGGGCTGATGTTTTAATGAATTGTTATTTAAAGTGTTGTCCATGCAGTTGTCAGTTTGTGATAAGTTCAGAAATTGAGAGTATTTACAAATTTTCATAGCAATTAGGCCCACTAATATCATGTCTGTGGGATCAATAAAAGTTGGGCACTTATATTATCTATATTTTTAAAATTATTTTTCTGTTTATATTTTTGTTGCTGTATATTTATTAAAATATTGGTCTGAAACAGATTGGACATTTTAAAAAAAAATTAGTTCTTAGATATTTTGAGAAACCATACTCTGTGTTATGTCATTGATAAATCGTATTTGAACTGGCTTTATTCCTCCACTAATCTCCTCAGAGAAAGGCTTTTTATCATCATTCATCAAGAGCATGCCAGGGATCCTCCTATCAAAATAAAAATGCTGGGAGGTAATAAGGTAATACCCCAGTATGAAAGGGAGAACTGTACAGGCTGACTACAACCCCCCCCCCCCCATGAGCCTGTAAATTGGATTTTGCACTAACATTAATTTCGGTAGAACTACAGGAATTTTATTTATTTATTTATTTATTTTATTTAATTGTTCACATACAGTTTTCTTTTACTCTTATCCTAGCCAACCCACCCAGCCCTTCCCACCTCCCTCCCATTTCTACCCCTACCCCTAGTTTTTGTCCATGTGTCCTTTATACTTGTTCCTATAAACCCTTCCCCTTTTCCACTGAAATTCCCTCCCCTCTCCCCTCTGGTCAGCCTGTTCTCTAAACAACAAAACAAACAAGCAAAATATAACCAAAGACACTGAAACAGAACTACGGGGATTTTAAAATGAAGAAAGATTTTTGGGGCTTTATTATTTTCTGCCATGTTCTTCCCTCTCTTCCTTCACTTTCTCTTCTTTTTTTTCCTCCTTCCTCCTCCCTTCTCTTCTCCTGCTTCCTCTCAAGTGGGAGGAACAGATTGATGGGATTTAGGTAATAAACTTTTCAAGAATAAAATGTGCATTTGGCTGAATGTGTCATGTATTATCTTAGGAGGGTGAGTGGCTAGTGATGTGCAGAGTAGGAGGGCAGCCCATCTGGTGGTCATGAAACAGACTTTGGAATCATACTTCTTGGATTCCTACCCCAACACTGTGACTTCTAAGCTATGTGACCAAGTACTCTGCCGTGTTTTAGGGAGGTTACAGCAGTTAATATGTGCAAAACATCTAAATCTGCATTGTTGTTTTCCCCTTTCCTCCCCCACTTCTCTGTTATTAGCATCAAGCCAGTACCAGGTGTTATGTTGCAATAGATATCTTTGTGGGTATTTCCACTGGTGTAGGTACTAGCCAAATATATTACAGGATGGGAATATGGTGAAGTTTCTTCATTTCTAGGTTGCCATTTTGAAAGTTTTATTTATTTTTTAAATCTTTTAAACAAAAGCTGTCATAGTGACTATCTTTTTGTTTTCAAAATTGGGGATATTAGCTATTGGGTATTTCTTAAATTATTTCCCATGTCACCATAGAACCGATTGTCACAAAACAGAGGCATGGAAAGATAAATTGTTAGTGGTTAAGACAGCCTGGTTTATATAGACCAAACTACCTCTCCTCCCCCCCTACCTTTTCTGAACAGCTGAACAAGCTCGGACAGATGAGTTCAATGACTGGTATACCTGGTTTTGAAAATAACTTTCTTCACTGTTAATTCAGTATTTAAATTATTGCTGCAGGATGATTCCTTAACCTCTCTTTAGCCAGTAGAATTTGAAACTAAGTAATAGGGGAAAACATTCACTGACTTCTATTAAACAACAAATAATGTTGTTTAATAATAGCCTCTTATCATGTAGGAAGATGTTTTGATGGTACAACTTATTGGGACAAGAATAGAAGTAATATTGGCCAGATCATATGTGAATTTATTTTAGAGATCTGGCAAGTTTCTCCTTCTTGGTGTATGTATCTGTCACTTGGCTACCAGAAATAATATTTTTGTTACCAATTAAACCACCTAATCTCTAATGATAGCCCCATTTTAATTTTTTAAAAATTGATTTTAGAGAGTGAGAGGAAGAGATACAGAGTATCTCTCCATACTTTTGAAAAGTAACCTGAGAGATTTTGATCAGCCACATGTATGTATGAATTGCTGCTTTATAAAACATAATAAGTCTAGTACTGTTTTGTATTATATACTCAGCCTTTTTAACACCATCCATTTTTGGTAAGTAACTCCTGTTAGGATGTAAATTATGGATCTTTTACTATTTTGACTGTGATGGTTCTTCTGATACTGAATTACACTGATATGGTCAAAACATACAGAATATAGAGGGACTAAAACTTGCCCTGATGTGAGTAGTGCTTTTTTTTTTTTTTTAATGCATCTGATGGCTATATTACTACTAAAAAATATTTTTTAAAAGTCCTCAATAGACTTTCATAGTATTGACTCAGAGTGATGACACAGCCTTTAAAATCTCCTTGATTTGATTTTTGTTGACTCCTTGTCAGGCCTTCTTTTATTGAATTTGAATTTTTTTGAATCTCTTAATTTTGAATCTAAATACTGGATTATAAATTTATCTTTGTTTATAAGGGGGAACCCAAACAAGCCTGGAATTTATTTATAAATTATTGTGTGTTTATTATTACATGTTTAAACTTCATTCACCTTCAAAGTACTCTCCATTTGATGCAATACACTTATCAAGATGTCAAGACGTTTTTACCTCTACTCAAAACAGTTTTTGAACTCCTCGATTTTGGTACCTTTCTGGGCTTCTCTAAGTGTTGTTTTTTGTTTTTTGTTTTTTTTTTTCCCCAGTCTCTTCCACATTGACAAAAGATTTCCCTTTGACTTGGGGGTCATGCCGTTTTTACAGTCAGCAGTTGCTCATCATG
Source organism: Anoura caudifer (assembly GCA_004027475.1). Taxonomy (NCBI): domain Eukaryota; kingdom Metazoa; phylum Chordata; class Mammalia; order Chiroptera; family Phyllostomidae; genus Anoura; species Anoura caudifer. The sequence continues at coordinate 96,379 of PVKU01006426.1, forward strand.
AAGTGGGCAAATGCATTGAAAGAGTCTTCAAAAACAATTTACTAAAGCCGAATGCACCTTCTCACAATGCCAGCTGGTTCACTAATACAGACGGGTTCCTACAACCCTCACCTAGCTGGGGAAGCTTGTACTATGAAGGACCTGCCATCCATATATATATAATTCCAGGTTTTTTGGGTTCCCCCCTCATAATTTATGTATCTTCAAGTCAATAAAAAGTTAAGCCTTTCTGCCACAACCCAGCACACTACTCTCTTTTCTGCCCTGTAGTTTGGCATCTACAAATGGATACACATTCTTCCTAAATCTATAACTAGTTGCTGGAAACAAATATTGACTCAGCTCCAAGAAATGATTTTTAATGATTACAGAGTAATTGTTAAGTGAAAATCAAGAAAGGGAATTTTATACATTTAATCAAATGCCCAAATATAATTTTAAATTTTGGAGTGAAAAATGAATATAACAAAAAATCCATTTCAGTTAGGGCTGGTCATGTCTGCCAGTTTTTTGTTTTGGGTTTTTTTTGTTGTTGTCCTTTTCTGTGTTTTATATTGCTTCAAGGAGAAAAGTTTTTGGTTTGCAAATCATTTTGGTAAGGCAAAATGCCTAGTGTCCCTCCTTCCTTTCTTATTTCTTCCAAACAAAATAAATGTAACAAAGGAAAAACAATACTTGTTTGAAAAAAAGTCTTTACTCTTGGAACTTGCTATAATTCTAGAGAATTCTCAGTAAAAATTTATGTTTTCTATTCCCTTGGTTTTGTGCCAGAACAATTTTTAGTTCATGAAGTGTGCTTGTGATTAAAGAATCTGTCGCAAGGGATGTTTCTTACCTTAGTGTTTCTGCGCTATGAGACATTCCATGTGAGTACATTGCTCTCTAATTTATGTCTGTAATGTTGAACAGTGTAGCTGGAGAACTCATGGACTAGTTGGAAGGTTTTGCTCCTGGCATCATTGTCTTCTAACTCAAATAATGTTGTATACTGTTTTCCACCTTGTTTGGAAGTAGAGGAAATGGCTTTTAATAAATGCCAGCAGAGAATAATAGCTAAGCTGACCAGGAGGTTGCTAGATAGATTTTCTTGGAAACATATTCATAAAGTTTAACTTTTTGAATAGATGTTTGCATACATCAAAATATTAACACAAAAAGTTAATCTGTGAGATAGAAGAACAAATGTAACATATTTCATCTGTTATTAGTCTTTGTCATTTTATTTGTATAAATAGAAGGTTTGGTTAAAAGAGAGTAGAAAAGTGCATAGCATAGTGCCTGGTATATAATGAGGAACTCAATAAATGTTAGTTATAAATATTATTTGTTAACTACACAAACTTTTAACAATTAAAAAATGTAACACTGTGCTACTCCCCTTCATGTCCCCTATCCTCAGAAGATACCTTAGGCATTAGTATGTATTATGTATTCAGTAACCATTTGCTGATAGACTGGAACCCATGTCAAATACTCTAACAAATCTCAAATACTTGTAAGTGAAACACTGGTCTCTCATCATTTAGTGATGATCAACAGTTGGTAGTGCTGATAGTTTTTGATTGATGCAAGAAAAACTCTTTATAGATCCTAGATTTAATTCTGCTAGTAAATTCCTGTTTTCTCTAACAATAATGGCTTTAGTCTTGTCTTTATATTTAAGTGACTCTGAGCTCTTACTCTCATGGGAGGAGTTGGTATGTTTCGTGAAAATGCTGATGTCATGAGTGGGAAACAGGGTGAAATGAAACAGCAGACAGCATGCTTCAGGCCTATTTTACCAGCCAAGTCAAAATCTTAGCCCCCTCCACTGCCTCACTCCCACCCCTGTGCAGACTTTGCACAACTAGGAGCAGTGACATTGCTTAATATTTCCCTGTTTTCAGCGTTCTGCCCCCTGCCAAGCCCACTGTTATCCTCAGATCAGAAGCATGTGGTACACCAATTGTACCAGAACACGATTCACTCATGAAGTGTTGCTCCAGTCTCTTTTACTCTAAATTTAAAAAGAGAGAGAGAAAAAAACAGTGGCACTAATATAAGACCATTTTCTTTTTCTTGCTGCCATTTATGACTGTGCATTTGCTGTCTATGAAGGAAGTGAAACATCTAGAACACATCAGTGTTTTGTGACTAAAGACCAGAGCACTAGAAGTCATCTACTAACAATTGGTGCTATCTTGATAAAAGCCAGCTGTGCAGGCTATTTGTTGGGCTAGAAAAATAAACCTGGGACTGTGAGAAAAGGCACTGAAGGCCTGTGTTTGGTGTTGGAGGTAGTTCTACCTAGAGCAGGAGAACTGGGAGGAAAAGAATCCCTAGGACTTTTTCTTTATTTGCTCAACAAATCCCAAGCAGGATAAATAATTTCATGTACAGAAATGTTAATTCCATGGGTCCAAGTGTTGATGGGTCATGGTTCTGAAAGGCTACAGATGTACAAAGGAAGCTGAGGCTGTGCTTCTGGGACAGGAATGAAGTGGGTATACATCCATCTTTAAGGGATGAGAAAAAGTGCATGGTAGAAAAAGCACTGAAAGGAACGAGTTGGCAACCAGTGAGTTTCTTGGACACAGTATGGCATCCGAGAATGGTAGTTACCATGTAAGCAATAATGTAAGCAATCTGTTCCAAGCAATGAAAGTTTTAAGGAGACCACACTAGTTGAAATAGAAGCAACTTGTAAACTTAGATTCTTCAGAAGTTGTTTATTGTCACATACTATGTCCTTTGTTGTATGACTTTTGGCAACCTGGCCAACCTGGACTGTCAGTGTCCTTGTCACTTTCTCTATAAAATATAGGTACCCTGAACCACTTACCTTTCCTTGAAAACAGTGGTATTTTCATGTCATCATATCTTTCACATGCTTTTTGTTTTTGCCTATGGATCTCTCCTGTTTATGTCTGCAAATTCCAACCCATATTTCAGCACTCAGGGCAATTGTTATCTTGGGGAAACCTTTGTGCCACCGAAGTACATGAAATTAGTCATTCCACTCTTTGAGTTATTGGTAACTTTATACATTTCATTATTACCTTGTAGTGTGTCAAAATAATTTTTTTTTACCTTTGCTTGTCCCTCTGCCTGGAATGTTGTCCCTCTAGGTGTCTGCATGGCTCTTTCTCTTATTTCATTCACATCTGTGTTCAAATATCATGTCCCCAGGAAGTCTTTTCTGCCTACCCTACCTTAAAAGTGTCTCCTGATACTTTCTATTCCCTTTCTCAGCTTTGTCTTCTGTACTACTTCTTATTTCCTGACATTTTATTATTTATCTGTATGTTTGTCGTTGTTGTTGATTATCTTTCCCCCTGACTAAATTTAAGTTCTATGAGGGCAAGATCTCACTTTGTTCATTGTTGTGTTACATGCCTAGAATAGCCTGGCACATAATAGATATTTTGGTAAGTATGTGTTAAATGATAGAATAAATGGATATTTCTTTTCCCCATTAGCCTAATAATTCAATCTGAGACTCATTAATATCTGGCCCATATGTAATAGCTCAGTAAATGTATGATAAACGAATGAATGCATAATTTAGCATTGAATTTTAGAGGACATAACTGCTCTCAGTGGAAAGAAGATTCTTGTCCTTTAGACTAATTCAATCTAAAAGAAAAAAAATATTTCCGGTCTGAAAAAGCAGATAAGCTACATTCTCTTCCAGTTAGCCCTGAAACTCGGCCTTTTGGGTTTCTGATGTTGATGAGGTTTTAGGTTTTCATTTTTTAGTTCTTTATTTTTTATTGTATTTTTCCATTATCATTTGTTCCCCTTATAACCTCTTCTACCTCCACTCATTTATCTCCCCTCACCTGCAATCACTATGCTGTTATCCATGTCCATGAGTCCTTTTTCTTTTTTGCTTGATCCTTCTACCCCCAACACTCCTCACCCCTTGACCAGAGCTGTCAGCCTGAGGTTTTAGGTTTGTAAGAAGCACACATTTGCCATTTTAATGTTTTGTAATAAAATAATGAGAGTAACATATATGAAGTAATTGGAGAATAATACAAAATTAGTGCCAAAGTGAGTAACAGATACTAATTGTAATGACTGGCCTAATGAGAGATTGTGAAAGTAAAGTCTGTGTAAATATTTATTATGGTTTAGAGTTTAAAGGAACCCTAGAACATTTGACCCAATTTTTGGAGCACAAAGAGGCCAGAGATGTAAATGACTTGCCCAAGGTCACAGGATTTATTAGTGGTAGAGATAGAATTACCCTCAGGTTCTTTCATAGTACTAAGAGTTGCAAGGGTGTGGATAACAGACACTTTCTTACATAGTTTGCAGAATTATTAATGGCCACAGATAGTCTGGCAGTCTGGTGTCATAAATCAAAAATTTAAATGTGCATACCTTTTTAGAAACAACTCCTAAAGAAAAAGTCAGGTAAATGTGCCAAAACAAATATACAATATAATCACTTTGTGTTTAATGTAAGAGCAAAAAAGCAAAATGGAAATAAGTTAAATTACGAAGCATTAAATACCTTTAATTTTGAGTGTGGTAGTACAGCACACTAGAAAATGTTAATTGTGTGTTATATTTAAGTTCGTGTACAGTTGACCTAAAGAGAAATATAGTCATTGCCTAGAAGGAGCATCCTTGCTGGTCTACAGACTAGCAAACTGTTCATTGAAGTCTGAGATGGAATAAGGACAGAAATGAAAAGTATCCAGAAACATTTGTAGTTTGACAGAGCAATTTTATGCCTACTGAATCTGATGAAAAAAAAATTGGTCTTATATTTTGTATAATTTATTTAAATTTTGTTTTTACAGTAATTTATCATTACTATAGGTCACAGGTAGCAAACACAAGGCCTGCAGGCCAAGTCTAGGCCTCCACCTTGTTTCTACCTGGCAGCAGCACCGAGCTCCTTGCCCCTAATTAAGGAGTAGTTACATTTATACAGTCCTAAAATTACATTTGGCCCTTTGAAGGTAAAGGCGAGGCTGATGTGGCCCCCAGTGAAAATGAGTTTGACACCCCTGCCTATACATTATCAAGAATTGATATATGGCAATTGGGGGGGCGAAGGAAACTTTCAAACAGGTAGTGTCTTTTACCACAGGTGGTTTGAGGAACACTGCTTTATGTAGAGTTGCATACAGATGTGAAAGGTTAAAGAGTATAAAACCAGGAGATGAGGGAAAGGGCCTGTTATTTTAGACCTTTTCTCAGAATTTATTATTGAACTAGTGCCTTATTGAAATAGGTCAGTGATTTTTCAATCTTTTTCATCTCATGGCATCAGACTAACTACCAAACTAATTAAACTAATTACTAATTAGTTTAGTAATTAAACTAATTACTAAGATTCTATGGCACACCAAAAAATATATTTTTTTCACCTGACAAAAAATAGGTGTAATTTTGATTCATTTACATTGGATGGCTTATTGTGTTTGTCTGTTGTCATTTTTTAATTTGACAGTCTAAGGGAGAATAGGTCAGTGACCCTGACTAAATAGTGAGGTATTGAATATTCTAAAAATTCTTGCCACACACCGGTTGAAAATCACTAGCATAGGCTGTTATAAAATGTTAGTGATTTAAACCATGAAGATTTTAAAAGTTTCTTAAAAGCAAGTAGTTTTTCTAAGCTACATTTATCTTTCACTAGCATGTGAAATCATGATTTTGCACCATTTTTAGTAAATACTAATTCTGCTTTGAGTTATATTTTCTTGATGTTAATGAATTTTTTGTTTTGTTTTGAAACCTCACTCTGGTGGATATTGAAGGGCTTGTGATGTTTTTCTGTTGTAGAATTATGCTGGCACTGGTGGTTTAGAAACCACACTTTGAGAAACACTGTTCTAAGATTTCATTAAATCATTAGTTCTTAACATTTTTGGGGTCATAGATGCCTTTCAGAATTTGGGAAAGGCTATGGACTGACTGAACAGAAAATGCATGCATACCTACATGCAATTTGCATACACTTTCAGGGAATTTATCTCATCATTGAACAGAACCTAGTGAATAGGGAAATTGAAGTTTGTAAATTTCAGTGTGAATATTTTGTCAGATAAACTAGAGTTCACTAATTCATTTTTAACCATTGTAGTTATGTGATTTTTTCTTAATCATTTTTCTTTTTTATTATAGAGTGAATACGGAGAAACACTTATTTCTGTGTAATTAACAAATTTGTTTGATTTTGAGATGTTTGTAGATATGCTCTGTTTTTTAATAACTAAGCATCATACTTTCCACATTTCTGGTTCAATTATAGTCACACATTAACTAAAAAGCACATTAAATCCCTTGGCTTAAACACATATGTATTAGTCATAAAATGAAAGTTATTATGTGGCATCTTTCAGTGAATTACGGTTTAAGAAGGCATGTGTCAATTTTATTAGGATGGTGGTAGAGAAAAATAAAGATGTTATTTCAATAAATAAGGATGCATGGGAAGTGTGCATTTAGACTACTAGAACAAACTATGAGCCAAAGCCCCATGTTTAAAACAGGTAGCTCAGTGGCTACAAAAAGAAGCATATCATTCTCTTTCCATTTGGTTTTGTAAGGCATAATGACACATACTTTGAGGTATTCTCCTCATTGTTACCATATAAGGTAAATGAGTGCTCAGAGTTTTGAGTAAAATTGACTACAGTTTGACATGAATCAGGATTTTACAAAATCATTCACAGGGAGACATCAGTAATCGCTTGTTTTTTCTCACTGTTCTAACCTATAAAAACCCAAATCATTTTATGTCGCAGAAAAGGGTATTAAAATGAATGCAAAGTATCCTCCAAATTTAAAGGGTCATGTTCACATCTGACATCCAAGCCAGAGATTGGCATTTTATGTGTGGTTGAGTGGAATTTATAGGCTGTTCAAGGCATCAACACTGTATAACAATAGATAATGCAAGACACAACAACTATTAAGTGCTGAGTAATATGGTAGGGCAGATTAGTAAGTACCAGAGTGATAGTAAATAAATTGGGACTTGAAAAAAGCCTTAAAGGAGTTAAAGGATGTGTTTGAAAAAAAAAATTAGCACTTCTCAAATGTGTTTTCCTTCTCACTTTAGTGGCTAAAAGCTCCACCACTTTGTTTATTTGTGGTGTTTGGTTGTGATTGAGTAGCACTCATCCTTTGGCAGGAAAACAAGTTTTATGAGTTCTCTATTTTGGTGTAATGCTTATGAGTAGTTCTTTTTTTTTTTTTTTTTTTTATACTGAGCATGAATTTATTTTTTTATTATTTATTTATTTTTTAATTATATTTTATTGATTATGCTATTACAGTTGTCCCATTTTCCCCCCTTCATTACCCTCCACCCTGCACACCCCCTCCCACCCACACTCCCCCCTTTAGTTCATGCCCATGTGTCATAAGTTCTTTAGCTTCTACATTTCCCACACTATTCTTGCCCTCCCCCTGTCTATTTTCTACCTACCATCTATGCTACTTGTTCTATGTACCTTGTCCCCCTCTCTCCTCTTCCAACTCCCCTATTGCTAACCCTCCATGTGATCTCCATTTCTGTGTTTCTGCTCCTGTTGTAGTGGTTTGCCTAGTTGGCTTTTGTTTTAGGTCTGGTTGTTTATACCTGTGAGTTTGCTGTCTTTTTACTGTTCATATTTTTTATCTTCTTTTTCTTAGATAAGTCCCTTTAACATTTCATGTAATAAGGGCTTGGTGATGATGAAGTCCTTTAACTTGACCTTAT